>JAFJYG010000187.1:0-71318 GCA_017366145.1 Cadophora sp. M221 | reverse complement strand
TCCCCATCCCAATCTCCTCCCCCTCTGAACAAACCATCTAGAGTCACAACACCGTATCATCTCCCACACACCGCACTCCTCCTGTCAATCCCCTCTCTGTCCAGCAACACCAGCAGAACCAGGCACAACAACCATCTCCCCCACACCCTCCACATCCCCCTTCTTCCCCTCAACCCTCCTAAAATAAACCCTCTTCGCAAACTTCCATGCCTCACACCCGGCAAAGAACAACACGCTCTCAACGAGCACAATGCCCCACTCCCACGTAATACCCTTGTGCTTAAACACAACCGTGTTCAGGGTAGGGATGTATAATGTAGGGAAGATGGTAACGAAACCCGCGATGATGGACCAGAAGAGGAAACTGTTCTGACGAACGTCGTGGTACCATTGCGTGAAGTATTTGGTGGATTTAGGTTGCATGCGGAAGAAGGAGCGGCGGAAATTGACCATCTCCCAGGCGAGGAAGAGGGCGAACCAGGTTAGGCAGACGAAGGTCGTCGCACGGGCGCGGAACCTAGGGTAGGTGTTAGATTCATAGATAGATAGATGAAGGGAGCGTATAGAGGCAGGAGGGCTTACACTAGGTCGCAGCTATCGTTGTAACTCGTATTACAACCTTCTCCCAGGTTACCGTTGCCAAACCAGAATGCTACGATCACGAAAGATGCAACACAAAGCGAGGCCATCCAGAAACCATATACCACCATATCGAGCATGACCTCCAAGGTGAAGACACCTTGTTTAAGCTGAGAATATACAAGTCAGCACAAATCTCTTCAACTGCACTGAGTCCGTGCCTGGGTAAAGGGTAGAAAAAGAGGGAAGTAACTCACATCATGCGGCGGACGAGACATGATATCAGGCGCAGCAACTTCCATACCAAGTCCCATATCAGGCATACCGGAAGTAACCATAATAACCCACAAGATCTCAACGGGAGCCAGGGGGAAGACCGAATTACCGCTCTTATCCTTGAATGCGAGACCAATTAATAGGGTACAAGCCTGCGCGATGTTCTCGGCTAGGAGATGCAACACAAACTTCTTGATGTTGTCGAAAATCCGGCGACCTTCTTCTATAGCGTTGAGAATCGAGGCGAAGTTGTCGTCGGTGAGGACGATGTCGGATGCGTCCTTTGCTACATCAGATCCGGCTTGTCCCATAGCGATACCAACGTCTGCACGGGCGAGGGAGGGGGAGTCGTTGACTCCATCACCAGTCCTGGAGAGAAGATATGGGTTAGCTATGGACGTGGAAAATATCGGAGCTGATATTAGTGGGTGGTGTGTTATCTGACGGAGAATAGAAATAGCTGCTTAGGAAATACGTACATGGCGCAGAACTTGCCGCGACGGTGCAAGGCATCGATCATGCGTACTTTAGTGGTCGGAGTACAGCGTGCAATGACTTTTGGTAGCATAGGCAAGGCGTCGACTTGGTCATCTGTGAGCTTGTCGAATTGAGTCGCTGTCATCACGAGACTGCTCGCGACTGCAGAGGACATCGATGGCAGCTTCGAAGTAGCGGGAACGATGCCGATCTGGCGAGCGATCGCTTCAGCTGTGCTTGGATGGTCACCACTGTTGTTTGTCAGTATCTTTCCACAGACTGAGAGGGGTTGAAATCGATCATACGTTAACATGTGTACTGCGATACCTGCCCTTGCGCAGCCCTTGACTGCTTCAGCTGATTCTGGACGTGGCGGATCATAGAGACCAACGAGCCCACGGAAGATGAAGCTATGTTCGATAGTAGCTCGATCCACACCTTGAGTCTCGACATCATTAGAGATGGTCTTGCTGGCAAAAGCTAGGACTCTCAACCCCTGCTTGGCTAGAGTCTCAACATTGGTGTGGATCATCATCTCGAGCTCCTTGGACATAGGGATTGGCGTCGTGCTACCTTGGTACTGGATGTTGGTGCAGCATGGTAGCACTCTCTCGACTGCACCTTTGGAGAAGACATGGCGCTGCGCAGGTCCATCGTGAGAAGGAGCAGCCTCGGCGTAGATTGTTGACATTCGCTTGCAGTCCGAGTCGAACGGGAACTCGGCAATTTCAATCCACTGCACGTTCTCTCCTTTAGTGAGCGTGTTACGATTGTGATCGAATCGCGATGCGAACACTTGGATGGATATCTCGGTTGGGTCACCGCGAGCCTTCCACTCTCCCTGCTCGTCCTTCTCTACTTGCGCGATGTTGGCAAGGGATGCAACTTGGAGATACCCGGCGAGGTGGGGATCTTCGGCATCGAATTTTGTCCACCCGTCTGCGTCTTCTTTCTCGTTCTCGGCTTGGTCTTGTCGTGGATTGCCCGGTAGGAAGCGTATCTCGCCTATCTCTGGGTTGAAAGGTTCGTTGGTGTTGCCAACTGTGTATGTACCAGTCGCGGCGACCCATGCTTTCTTGACAACCATGCGACCTGAAAGATCCATTAATAGGGACTCATCGATAAATGATCATGATTGCACATACCTTGAGTCAAAGTTCCTGTCTTGTCGGAACAGATGTTCGTCACGGCTCCAAGGGCCTCGAGAGAATCCATCTTCCGGACAATCACGTTTCTCTGGGACATAATCTTGGTACCGACAGCCATGGTAATGGTCAAAACGACAATCAGCGACGCGGGGATCATACTCAACCCCGTTGCTACAGCGTAGATGATAATCTCGTTGGCTCCCGAGAAAGAATTAGCCGCTTCGACAATGACTGCGCAGATAAGAGCGATGATGAAAAGAAGGATAGCCAGCTTTGACAGTTTGCGAGCGAGAGGCGTGCCGACGTTCACTCCCATGAACCGTCCGATAGCATCGGTGCTAGTCAGTGCCCACGCTTCGACGTATCGGTACGACTTAACTTTGCCGTTCTTGGAGACGTGAGGCTTGCGGACTTTGGTATTGCCATCTCGCAACGCAGTGGCGATGGAACCAATCTCTGTGTGCATTCCCTGGACAATATGTGAGCCCCCACTTTAAGGGCCTCGCAATTGGATGTGTAGACTTACTGTTGACACAACGATACCCTTTGCTCTCCCCTTGGTCACGGTCGATGAACTGTATGCAAGGTTCAGGCGGTCCCCAGGACCGGTCTCCTCGTCAAAGACAGCATCGTAAACCTTCGCTACGGGAAGTGATTCTCCTGTAAGCAAGGCTTCATCGGTCTCGAAATTCGTTGCTTCGATCAAACTTCATGGGAAACAAGATGTCAGTAGATTTTCTCTAGAAACAGCAGCACGTAAAACTCACCGAACGTCAGCTGGGATGATATTTCCAGTTGCCAACTCTACCAAATCTCCAGGAACCAGCTCCGCAGAAGCGATAACCTCGGTCGAGCCATTCCTGATGACTTGCGCAGTAGGTGAGCCGAGGGCTTTGAGGGCACCCATTGTCTTCTCAGCAGCGTATTCTTGGAAGAAGCCGACGATGATATTGAGGATGATGACCAGGGAAATAACACCTCCTTCGATCCAGGACTTGATCGCGAAGCTCACGACCATGGCCATAGTGAGAACCAACATCATAGCGTTAGCGACCTGGTTGATGAGGATCTTGATCGGCTGGACACCCGGCCCGTCGTCAAGAGCATTCTTTCCGTACATCTGCAGCCGAGATGCGGCTTCGCTTTGGGTGAGGCCGACTTGAGAATCAGATCCGAACTTCTCGATCACTTGGGCTGCTGTCATCGTATGGGGTTTATCTCCTTGGATGGATGACGAGCTGTCACCCGAACTATGGAACGAAACAGTCGCCGTCGACGACCCTTTCTTTTCGGACCCCATATTGCGCGGTGAGGGGGTTCTGGTCTCGGTGTTTGCTGCAAAAAGTCGAAATTACAAGCTCGAAATCAAAAAGGGAGATGGGGGGGAGCCTCTAGCTGCACGTAACAGCAAATTATACTGACCTGCAGTGTTCTCAATGAGGATGCGTGCGATCGTTGTTTCGCCCACGCCCGCCGTGAGATATTTGTATCTCCCAGTGGAGCAGTCGCAACCCGCATCCTCAACAAACATCAAAGGCATCTTTCCTGTAGCCAAGATATCTCCTACAGCACCCACCGCATCTTTGAACGGACTAAACATAACTGACGCAAGCTAAAGCAAGAAGGAAACACATCTGTACCCCAAGATCAAGAAATTTCATGTTCAAAGAGCTGGCTGGGGAAGTCGGCGCTTCTTGCTTTCTCGCCACTTGGATCGAGAGTCATTTGTTTCAATGTGCAGCCAGGATTTCGCAAGGACTTTTTCTGAAACATACAGTTGCAGTGCAGTGACTGATGGGGATCTCTGCATCTTCATGTGGGAATGATCCGTCTGCTAAGAGATAACTGAGTCTCGGAGGTTATCGCCAAGTGCTTCCAAGTGCTTGAGGACGAGGCCGATCGGACTCAAGAGGCCGCATCCAAGAATTATGCAGCTCCTGCTATACCCAGAGGATCTAAAAATACTTCCATATATATTTGATATAATTCATTGGGCAAAGGATACCCAAGTCATCAAAGAGGTTGTTATGAATACTCGAGTAGCGATCCCGTGTCTGCCGAGGAATCGCCAAGAGTTAAGGGCACAAATGAATGGGTGTTTTGGTTGACGCCGAACCGCCCAGTCTCTCGGCACCCCCTTCCAAGCAGGCTCGCTTCCGAATAGCCGCCTTGTGTGGAAATGCCAATGCTCTTCACGTCCCTTGGGGTCTCCAGCTTTTCTCCAGCCTGCCAACCAGACTCGACGAGATGATTGATTCTCTGCTTTGGTACCGAATGCCAACTCAGGTTTCATGGTGGCTGTCCGTGTAAGAGAAGATCCTGATTCAGACATTTGAGATAACGAGATACTGAATTTGATAGGTGCTGTGTAACGCTGGTCTAATCCAAGACAATGTTCACTTGCACGACTCGAATTCTATCAATTTATTCAACAGCATCGATGGGTTCGCCTTGAAATCTACTCTATTCAAGGAAGTGTCTTGCTTGATTTCAATAAAGAAATTAATAGCCTAAAGAACCTTGGAGTGTCTTGGTTCCACAAGGATGCCATCCACAAGAAGCCTTGGATGTCTCGGCCACCTGCGGGCGGTATAAGTGAGTAATCACCTACTGGTGCTCGAGTCTCGAGGAGTGTACCAAGATAACAACTTGCCTCATCATTACCGTATCGATTCCCCTGACCGCCCGATTGCGTTCCTTTTTGCGCATCTAACTTCCAAGCTCCATGAACCGCCAACCCCCATGGACCCCACGTTCACATCTCTAACAATCATTTATCCTAGCGACGGCGCCTCTCCGCATAGTGGAAACCTTCTCAATCCCACAAGAGAATTGGCAGTTCCAGATAGTCGAAATTTTCAAGAGCCCCGGGCCAGGTTGTGGCTAGTTTCGTTTTGATGTCTTCAGCTTTCCCTCAAACCCCATGAGTTCTTAGAATGGCCACCGGGGAGGACAGAGGGTGATCACGGAGGACCTTCTGTTTCAACTGAGTATCTCTGCATCTCTCAGATTTAGGGCTCGATCCAAAAATAGAGGATCTACAATCTCGCCCAGCCCTAAAAATTTTCTCCTTCCCCGACTCTTTAAGTTCTACGTCTCATTTCCCCTTCGTGTCGATTGTCATCTGCTGGTTTGATGAGGATTTGCATCTGTGTTCACTTCTTTACTTTGTGTCTCTTTTAGAATTTGCTATCTCGATTCCGGAAATCGAGCTTCCGACGCTCATAGATTTCTACTCTTTTCTTCCTTCTCCTTTCGTTGCCATTACAGTCCTTTTTCCCCTTTGTCTTTAGACACTCAACGCAGAAATGCCGTCTCTCGATGTCAGCGAGCTGAATATCGTTCTCGGTGTTTTGGGTAAATATGTTCAAAATTCCAACCCTCTTCTCTGTCTTGCTAACACTCACAAGGCAGCTTCATTGTGTTGTTTGGTGTGATATCTGTTAAGATAAAAGCGCAATGGTATTTGGGTGAAGCCCGTAAGCAACCAAATATCCCGGACCCTATACCAAGAAACAAACTGACGCTCTGCAACAGTACCTGCAGTCGTCTTTGGGATCCTTCTGGGTCCCATTGCGGCCAAGTTCTTGGATGCTGACCGATGGGGCTCCGCGGTGCAGGACCAGATGGGCGCCATCACACTCGTACGTTTGTTTCCCTCCACAACATCAGGCCATTGTTTAATGCTTCACAGGGAGTCGCCAGAGTGGTTATTGGTGTTCAACTTGTTATTGCTGGCTTTCAGCTTCCTGCCAAGTACCAGCTGAGAGAATGGATCCCGATGATGATCTGTTTACTGCCCGTCATGACAATCATGTGGCTGTTCACCACTGGCTGCATTCTCCTCACTGTGCCCAATCTCACCTTAGTATGTAACTTCTTCCCTTCTGGTCTGGGACGGCATCTAACATATCTAGCTTACTGGCCTGGTCATCGGATCTTGCGTCACTTGCACAGACCCAATTCTTTCCCAGGCAATCGCCAAAGGACCCTTCGCCGACAAGTACGTGCCGCGAGCCTTGAGAGAGATCATCAGCTCCGAAGCAGGCGCCAACGATGGATTTGGTTTCCCGTTCCTCATGCTCGCCACTTACCTGATTCGGCATGCAGACGTTCCTGGTGCTGGCGAACATTCTGCTGAATCCGCCACGGAGGTCGCAGGTAATGTCACCGCAGCAATCGTTCATAGGGCAATTCTGCAAACCCGGCAAGAAGATGTCGGAAGACTTGGTGGGGGTATTGGTGTCGCTCTCGGAAACTGGGCAACTGAAACCTGGGTTTACATTGTTTTCCTCAGTGTTCTCTACGGCATCGTTGTTGGCTATGGAAGTGCCAAGGTAGCTAAATTCGCGCTTCGAAGGTAAGTAGGAATATGATGTTGATGGAAAATATCGCTAACTAATGGTGAAAAAGAAAATGGATCGATACAGAGAGCTACCTTCTGATGCCCACTGGTCTTGGCGTAAGTTCTACTTGCCTCCGCGGCACTCTGAAGTTGTACTAATATTCTCACAGCTCTTCCTCATTGGTACCTGTGGTGCCATCGGGACCGATGACTTGCTTGCCTGTTTCGTGGCAGGTAATGCTCTTAACTGGGATGGCCAATATCTCGCCGAAGCTGAAGCTCTTCATGACGAAGTCAACTCGTGTATGGACGTTCTTCTCAACTTTGGAGGCTTCATGTACATCGGAATCATCATGCCTTTCGCCGATTTCCATCAACCCGACACCACGGGCCTCACACTCCCACGACTCATTGGACTCGGCTTCCTCGTCCTTATCTTTCGCCGAATCCCCGCCATCTTGATAACTTACAAGTTCATGCCATCCTGCGTCAAGGACTGGAAGGAAGCATTGTTTATGGGATACTTCGGACCAATTGGTAAAAAATTACACCAAGTATAATTAAATATGGCTAATCGTCTGTTAGGTATCGGCGCAGTGTTCTACATTGAACATACTAGACATCTTTTCCCCGAGAAAGGAGAGGCAAGCGACGCCGAGGTCAACAACATGACAGCAGTCATGCGTCCAGGTATGGAAGGCGTATTCCTCATGCTGATATCGGCTTACATTTATAGTTGTCTACTGGCTCGTCTTATTCTCAATCGTCGTTCACGGTCTCTCTATTCCCGCGCTCAATCTCATCTACAAATGGCGCGGCGTCCCTGCGATTCAAGAAGACGACCCACAAGAGATTCTCATGCTGTCAAGCAACGCGGCACTGCCCAAGAACTCCAAGGCAAATCCAAACAGAAAGTCTATCTTAGTACACAACCGATTCTCGACAGTGAGACCAAGAGTTGACATTAGCGGGCCGACGGAGCTCTCAAGATGGAATTCTGCCGGCACAAGACAAGTCTTTGGAAAAAGGGACAGCATGGACTCAATCGACTTGGAGAAGCTGCGTCAGATTCAATGAGATAGGTTGGAGACATGGGGGGAGGAGGTTGAAGTGGTTGTGAGATGGGGTTGGAGGTTTTGTTGCTCCCAGCGTAAAATTAGATTTGAACTTAAATCTACCCAAAGCTTTCCTCCATTTCCCGTATTTCCAATGAATCATCTCGTAAACTATTATATCAATATCTTGGCCAAGTACTAGAAAACACTAAGCTGTAGACTTCAATCAACTACTGTTAAGCCAAGCAGGTCGTTTCGGAGAATTCAGAATCTTGCTTCACGCCCAGTTCTCCCTACATACCATTTAACACAAAAGCGCTTCACATCTACTTTGCAACTTGAAAGGTTTCACAGCTGCATCTAAGAAACACTAGAGTCGTTGTCCCGCGATGCTTGGTCTTTGTTGCCAACCCGGCCTGCGGATACAGTATTGGCATAAGTTGGCAGTGGCTTGCCGAGCTTCTTTTCGAGACTCGCCAAGTGCTGGGTTCTTAATCCAAGCCCAGCCGTGCAGTGTGCATCGCCCTCCAGCCAGACAAGTAAGAGAACCAAAGCACACTATCCAAGGCATGTGCTGCTGAGCGTCGAGTCATCAGGGCTCAAGTGGAACAATCAGGGCAGTTGTCTAGTGGCATTGTTGGCGCCGAGTCGCCCTCGGATCCTACCGGCTCTAGTCAGGAGGGCGGGCGCAGGAGAGTGACTTTTCAGTATGATCATTTTCGGCTCCATATTAGTCTACGGTTCTGCTCTTACTTATGTTTGACTGTTAGCTTTGTCAACTCACTTATTTGATGCCAAGACCATCTCGACAACTTCAAACATCTGGGCTTGAACTCGCCCACAGTCACCACCATGGCAACATATCAAGGTCATGTTCGCACGAGAGAAGATGCTATTCTGTTGTTTGAAGCCTGCCAATTGGATGTTTTGCCAAAGATTCTCCGTCGCCTATCACGCAAGGAGAGGAAGGCTTTGATAGCGCCTGGAGCGGTATTTGTTTGGGACGAAGTTGAAGCTGGGATTCAGCGCTGGACAGATGGAAGGCTCTGGGGTTCAATCGCGGTGTCAGAAACGTTCATAATTCGTCGAGAGATGGAGAGAAAGGTTAGGAGGACGAGCGTCGTCGATGGGAGTGACGCTCTAGGTGCCGAAGGGGAAACAAATCGACGTGGAAGCGATCCAGACACCCCAATGGACGAGGAAGCAACAGATGGATACATCTACAAGACAAATGGTCTCGTAAGGAGATCTATGACTATCAGCACGTCCGGACGGCAACTCCACTTGGTCACTTACCACGATCCGAGCTGTGCTTACAGTCCCGAGCTGCCGACTCCGACCAGTGATCATTTTCTCAAGCACCTGATTGAGGAGAAGATTGGAGCAAGACTTTCTGTGGCTTTCCCCAACGTTTTCAACGACTCGAAATATAGGCATGAGGGAGCTGAGGGAGGTTCATATGGGCGCGCACCGCCTTTCATGGGGACCCATCCCAATGTTAACTTGCCGCCATCCTTGCCGCCACCTCAACAATCGCACCTCCCGGTCGACCCAAACTATCTTCGCGATATTTCTTCGGGCCGTGCACAAGTTTGGAAAGATGATTTCATGAGTCTCTGCATGCTGCTCACATCATTCTCCCAAACCCCGCCGATTGTTCCACCGTACGAGTTACACAACCCTCAATATTCTCGACTTCAACAGACCGGTGCCTCTACACACCCATCACCCTTTGTTATACCACAGCAGATTCCTCAACCCGGGGTGTGTCCTTTTCCATCACCACCAAGATCTCCGAATTCGTTTGTTACTCCTCATCGACAAGCTCCCATCACCAAAGCAGTCATTCCGCCGGTCGGAATGCACAACGCTCAGGGAAACTCATATCATCAATTTCCTCCTAACAACATGGAAATACTTCCTGCGGCTACCAGACCTATCAAACACGACATTCAATACCCCTCTTGCCCTCCCTGCTCCTCTCTCCCAATGCCAGGATTGGAACCAGAAAGATTGAGTGGACGCCAGCCACATCATATCGAACCTCTAGTTCAACAGGCGAGCTTGAGACCAGCGGGGAAATTTGGCGAAACGCGCTGGGAGGATCGAAGAGAGAGGAATATAACGCATCAGACTATCAAGGTCCATAGAGACGATGAGAAGATTGTCAGGTCTTTGGATAGAAGATTTTTAGCTGATTGACAATCAATTCAGGCTTCTGCCATTCAAAAACAGAAGTCAATGACCACAGTGACTGATATGAGCTGTAAAAATTTCAATCTATCTCTGATACCGATATTTTTTCTATTATCAGGTGTAGGGGTCAGTATTCGTAAGGCAAGTCTAATTTTGTTTTTTGGGTTCCATCGATCGATTACGTTTCTTGTCATTTCTAGTAACTAAGGCTGAGAGAAATGATTCGAAATTGAAAATACTAGAATACCTCTTGGCCTAATTACTGCATGAAAGACCTTGAGGATGTCTTGACAGAGCTGGCCTTGCTCGAAAATTGCATCCTGAAAATCAACAACCTATCCTGATAAGCGAGAGGGAATTACACACAGTCCCGTACCATTTGTCCACGATGTCGTCCTTTCAGCTATATTTATCCCACAGATTGTATCCGAAATCTTCGAAAACCACCTCCAGAGACAAACAACTTCAGCAAACGATCAATATAGACCCGCTCCAGCCAATTTTTGGTGGCCAAGTCACGTTATTCCCGATCAACATCCCAACCGAACCGATTATCCGTACCAAGAGCGGTCGCCAACCCGAGCCAAGTTGCCCCAAGCCAAACACCTGACAAGAGTGGCACCACTCGCCCTCCTCCGCGCCCTATGCGTAGAGTCGCCCAGCACAATTCCAAGGAGGGTCAAGAAATTAAATACGCACATCACCTGTTGAAAAAACATGTTATCGATAACTTTCGCGCGTGATGCGTGATGACGATGTTTGGAGGGGTGGCGGGGTAAAGGGATATATCTTGTTGACCTAGAGACGTTGCCGCCATGGTTTGGTATTTACCCACCGTACGATAGATACGAAGACGAAGAAAAACGCAGAGTTATCGAGAATTCGGCATAGTGTTAGGAAAACTCATTCATCTCATTTTTTGGAATTAAGGAAGCATCGAGATTATGTACATGCCGATTCGAATCGAGGTCAACACCTCACCCACAGAGACCATGATCTCGAAACGCCAAGGCGAACCTACAACAATGTCTACGAGACATAACATGGCGATGGTATTCGTCGGCGTTGTTTTGGGACTTTCATTCCTCGCTTTTCTCCTGTAAGTTCATTCCATTTTGTCCTTTGATGCGTAAATAGTCATGGGATGTTCGGCTAAATAGATGTGTCAGATGTACTACTACTCGCTATCTTCGCAGGCGTAGGATCGAAAAACGAGTACGAGTGCGTAATTTGCAGAGAAATACGTTTAGGGAAAGTGGCCAGTCGTTTTTGGAATGGAAGACTGCTCATGCCCGGATGCATTCCGAGGGGCGTGCTGGGGATGAATCTGGGGGTGATCATTTGGAGAAAGGAAACTCGGAATGGGAAAGTGAGATCTGGTGAGTTATCCTTTTAATTGCCATCGTGTCTATTTGTTTATCAAGGAAACAATGGGGACTGATTAGACAAATTCATTTAGTGCGATATGCTTGGAGGTTGTGAGGGATGATCAGCCTGTTTATACGATGTCTTGCGCGCATGTCTTTCACTTTGAATGTGCTGCGAGATGGTATGGACGGGATGGAACGAGGACTTGTCCTGTTTGTCGGTCTGGATTAGATGGCGATGTGTGAGTGTGTTCCAGGTTGAAATGTGGAATCGTATGAAGCGGAACGAGGGACGCTCAGAAAGTCTGGAGATAGAAAGTTTTCTGACGGGGGAGTCCGCAAGACAAGACACATTTCGAAGCTTGAAGCGAGCAATCCCAATTGTAGAGAAGCGAGCAGATTGGAGAAAGGAAGGAAGAAATCAGGCCAGATATCCAGCGTCGAGTTTGAGTGTTGATGGGCAAGAGTAGGGCAGGACAAGGGGACGAAATAGTTGGAGACAGGTAGGATATAAATTGGCTGGCACGTACCCTCAGAGTCCTTACTTATTTGCAATGGCTGACGAAAGCTTTTTGGGCTATGAAGTTTTGCGGAGAGAGGGATTTGTCAATTATATCTGTATTATTATGAATTATTATCAAATTCTAGTGTATCATTTGTTGTTCACTTTTGTCGCGGTGCCCTGTCAGCAAATGCCTGCCCTGCTCGTGCGCTTTCGTGCAACTCCATAGATCTCCCACCTCAACAACCCACTTTCACGATCCACGCACTTCCTAATTATGAGCAGCAAACGTACTCTTCGATCTCAACCACGCTCCATACTTCCACAAGTAAAACATACCGAAAACACCAAGGCACGACAGCCCCGCCAACAGACTCACACCACCCCCAATACCCAAATTGATGAACATTGGTCGAGAAAACAGGATGCAAGCAGCCGCAAACATGGATCGCGAAAGATCGTTCGCAGCGAACAAACTTGCCGCGTATTTAGGGTACGAGAGGGGCAGGTAAACAAACACGCATTGAAAGATCAGGAAGTTCGCAGCGACGAGAATCGTCACACCGATGAGACTAACGATCCAGTGCACAGCGTGTCGCGCAGTCCACCCGAACATAAAATATCCAATTGGGAGGAATATGACGCCAAGTAGAGCGGGAACGAGACGATGCTCTGGCTCTCGAAGACCGTTCTTCTTGATGTCTGGGATGAGGTATTTGAATTGGTAGATCAGGAAGCCGATAACGCCGATGAGACAGGCGACACCGATAGTGAGGAAGCAGAGTCCAACTTCGCCGATGTTGAAGTGGTATATTGGGGGATATACGAGCTCAAAAACTTCGAAGAAGGAATAGTATATGCCGTATGTGAGTGATGTCTATTGTTTTGTCAGCTCGGTTCAAGAATAATCAGAACGATGACAGAATTTAAAAGGGATACTCACGTAGATGTTCGTGAATGTAATTGCAGGGTCCTTAACCATGATTTCGATGGGCTTGATAATGGCATCCCAGAATACCTCAGATGCCTTCAACTTAGCCTGCTCAATCTCGCTCTTCGACTTGATGTTATCCCGTCCAGTGAGTTTGCGCAGACGCTGTGCTCGGCGACGGAGAATGTTATCCGCGGATGTTTCTGGATATGCGAAAAGAAAGACGATGAGAATTGGGCCTGTCATCCAAACAATTTCCCAAAGTCCCCATCTCCATCCCTTGGCTTGAACTGCAAATCTGGGAAAGTAATTAGCGTTGGCTCAAACATGCAGATAAATGCACAGGAAAACTTACCCAGCGATAATGGGACCGATGGCAGGACCCCAGAAACAAGCCGCCGTCCATGCTGATAGGTAAACAGGAAGCTCCAGAAGAGAATACATGTCTCCAACCGATGCCCCTCCATTAGCTAAACACGGACTCCCAAAGAAACCAGTCAAGAATCTGAGCACCAGCAAACCAGCATAGTTATCCACAACAGCAGTGGGTATCGATAAAATAACAAAAAGAGTGAAAGTTGGCACGTAAACCCAATTTCGCCCTATAGAGGCAATCTCGCTCATAGGTGCGAACAACAACGGACCTATGCCATATCCAACAACATAGATTGCGAGACCAATTGCTGCTGGTGTAGCTCCAACGTGGAACTTCTCCATCACTCCGCCTTCGCCTGGGACGTACATACTCGACGCGCCATACACGGCCAGAGAGTACATGCAAAGCTGAAGGAGAACGATAGATTTCTTGGACGATGTCCAATTCTGTGGGTTGGCAATGTCATCGGTAGTGTACCAGTCCACGAGAATCGTACCATCGGAAGTCTTGGTAGGTGCAATGGCGATAGACTTCGAGCGCTCAGCTGCTATGCCTTGCTCGACGTCGAAACGCTCACGAGTGTATGGTGCCGTCGAAGTGCGAGTCAACTCTCGGTTGATGGTTGAGCTGTTGGTCTGGGTACGGACTGCCTCATTGTTGCCTCCTGTTCTGATGGATTCGAGATGGAACGGCGTTGGATCTTGGGTTTCGACATTTCCATCATTTTCGACGTCTTTCTGTGCTCTTTTCTCGCTGGATTCGTTGTCGCTGTCTGAAGCGGGAGCGACTTGAGCTGCCTTCTCCCCGAAAGCTGCTGACTTGTCTTCTTCACCTAAAAGCGCATGCTTAAAAATTTTAGCCTTTCCGAGTCAACTCGAAGATGGGACATTTGGGCTACTTACCAGTGGTGCCCAGTGAAACCCCTCCTTCTCTTCAGGATACAGCAGGTACTTGTTCTTCGTTGCGTAGCGTATCACTTGGCCTACAGCCGACTCTCGGAACAAATCCATAACAGTAATTCAAACGGGAGGATTGCACGAAGTTCAAAGTCCAGAATCCAAGCCTAAGGATATTGACAATGCTTTTGTGATTAATTGGGGAGGATTCAAAGATATATAATATTTCAAATCTCAAATACCAAAGGGAGAGTCTGACAGCCCCTACCGTGCTAAGCTGTCATTTGTCACAGCGAAAACAACACAAGCAACAAGCATAAGCCTCAAAAGCTACAAATGGCGTTTGTTGGGCACGTTCACTAATCTCGTCTTAGTGCAGAGTCCCAATCAAGCAATAAAAGAACCGAAGATGTTTGTCAGCGCCCCTGCAGCCTACCAATGCCGGTAGATCATGTCGACTCGACCAATCAACCTGCCTCTCTTAACACCTCCAGTCTATTTCAAAATAATATCAGATCAGTTGCAATGTTATTTTTCCATTTAATTCATACGACTCTGGAACATTCATGCGGGAAGCTTACAAGCGTCAAGCATTCCTATCCTGATTAATAAGCCCGGACCCGTGGTTGGTGTCTAGGGCTTACATGGCCATTGTCTCGATATGCGATCTATTGAATTTAGTCTAGTAATGAGTGTGCATTCTACCCAGCAGAACACGGATATAGACGCTGTCTTCGGGTATAGACTGTCCTAGGGCTGAAGCCAGTTCCGAACCTCTGCACATGACAGCCTTCTCGCGGTCTCAGATAATTCAAGCTTGGCTCTGCCTTGAGCTGATATGCAACAGAGAAAACTTAGTTTACCGACATTCTTCACCGGGAAGTCTAACTCCAATCATTCGTGACCACGCAATACCCGTACTTGTCCTCATTGTTCATAACTTCCTGCCCCATCAACAGTCTCGAAGACGAGGGAGTTACCGACCACCTAACCTAGTATAGCTACGTCCGAAATCATGTCATCCTTAGTTTCGGATCCGATAAATGTTTACTTCGCAAGGCATTCACACCATAGAATAATGCGTGATGACGCGGGATGTCTTAGAAATGGGGCCCTTAAGACCGATAGATAGAGTCAGCATGCTTTATCACCGCGCAGGATTAACAAAGCTCGCTTAACTTTTCAGGGGGTCGCTTACGAAGTTAGCAAATCAGCAGAGGCAAGACATGCAGCTCGAAATTGCGACGCTGTTGATTAGACTGTGGTATGTTCCGTGTTTATTTGGAATAGTAATCTTTCAAGTATATGAGTGAGTGGGAGTTTGATGAGGGGCCTATTCACTAAAGGATGTGGTCTTGGAAGGTGTTGCGCCTTATTTAGAAATGCTACCTCCACAGGGTGATTGGAGTCAAAGAAGACGACCTGGAAGCTGGATACCTTCAAATAAAGGCTACATCTAGCATAGATCTGGAGTCAAATCTTTGCTGACCCTTTTTCGAAATACACCGAGTCTTGTCCTGATCTGACCGCGAACCAATTTCGCCTTGAGACCAGGTCAAATGCAACCTTCAGGACTGAGTAGTGTGGTCTCACTCCGTCGAGCAGTCTCGGCGATGACCATTAAGCAGCTTCGAACCAGGATCGTATTTCACTCGCGTTCGGTAGTGAGCCGTCATGGTCCGCAGATGCTGACATCCTGTCATCGTTCCCCCGCTTCGGGAGAGGGTGATTCATTTTGATCGTCTGAATTAGGGACAGGGCTGACTGAATAACGGCAATGAGTCCGTCGGGTCAGAACTTTGATACTTCAAATATAATATCCTACGAGGGTATTTGGTTGACACCGATATTGTTAGCCGGGTTACTCGGCCGTTTTACCTGCCACATTTGCTATCCCCTGGGGAGGAATGCTAGTCGAAATACGAAATGTGCCTGTGTCCCTGACAATAGCTCTACATCCGTTTGCAAGGATATTTTGTTTCTTTTACAAATATCTACAATCGTCACCAAAATGAGTTGAATAGTTTGTGTCAATCATCACCCAACCAGTTGAGGAAGCTCACATCTTCGGGAGTTGAAATGAGGTTAGCTAGCAACCCAACTGCTGAGTTTGCACGTCTTGAATGGCATGAGAAAGATCTCGCTATCTCCTAGCAATATAGATTTGTTTCTACACGAGTGTCCAGGAATATTTAGCAACAGGTATTTGGACCCCTAATCTTACAGATATGACTCCGGTCTATGTATCTGGTACTCTGTTCTGTACATCAAAAACGGAAACTTCCCTCATAATCCAACAGCTAGTAATCAAAATAACCAAATCTATTCCGGGAACGAGGTTGCTCTGCTCAAAATTCATCACTTTAGTGCTGCCGAGGCGATTTTCTCAGGTTCGAGATGCATGTGCCAGCTTAGTTGATCCAGCCCTTAGGTCCTCCCCACCTGCCTTTCAACATATATTTGCCATACACCCAAGGGAAAAAGTCTTTCTTCAGATGGTAGAATGCTCTGCGCGGAACTGCTTGGTCAATGCCAAACCAGCTGTTGAATGTCTCCTTCGGCACTCCTCCATACTTGAATTCAGCAAGCAACACCTTGCCGTACTCCGTCAGCAGCGGGCAGGACGTATATCCATCGTAAATTGCCTGGGGTTTCTTCCCCTCCAACGCTAGCATCAAATTGCTGACCAAGACTGGAGCTTCGGAAGTAATCGCTGCAACGGTCTTGGAAGTGGGAAGGCTGGAAGCATCACCAATTGACCAAACATTGTTGAATTTTCGGTGCCGGGTGGTGCCTTCGTCAACATCAACATATCCGGCTTCATTTGACAGAGAGCTTTCTTTGACAAATGTGTGAGGCTTGTTCTTAGGAGTCACATGCAGGAAGTCAAATTGTCTAGTCACTTGCTCTTTCCCACCAGGCCGAGCGAAGGTCGCCTTGTTACCGTCGACAGCGACGAGATCGTGTTCGAATAGTCCTTCGACACCTCTTTCGATGCGCATTTCTTCGAGCTTGGCGCTGTACTTTGGCACACCAAACATCGTAGGCAGGCCGGTAGCAAAAGTGATCTTTATCGGCGAGTCAGAGCTTTTGCCATTGTAAAGACCTGCCTTCTTCCAGTGATCCAGTGCCAGCCACATGATCTTCTGTGGAGCACCAGCACACTTGATCACACCGGCTGGCTGGGTGAAGATAGCGTTGCCGCTCTTGAGTTTCTGAATTTGGGGGAAGACCTTGTCGCATAATTGGTAATCGTAGATGGAGGAAACAGGCGAATCTGGGTCGGCGATGATTTCAGGCAGACCCTTGACAGTTCCATAGTCCACCTTGATCCCAGGTGCGATCACAAGCTGTTCGTAGCTGATTTTGTCGCCATTGTTTAATGTGATGGAATTGTCCTCTGGGGAGAACGAACCAACGCCAGTGCCGTATAACTTGAGCTTCGGATCAATCAAGCTGTCAAGTGGTTCTCGTAAACTTTCTTTCGTCTTCAGTCCGCCGCCGACTAGAGTCCACCCGGGCTGGTAGTTGTGCCATTTTGCTGGGTCCACGATGGCGATTTCGTTTGCAGTGAATTGCCCTTTTCGGAGGAGTTGATGGCTGACGGAAAGACCTGCTGCACCGCCGCCAACAACCACGATTTTGTGATTTCGATTGATGTTGTTAACAGGAGATACTGTTGCCATTCCCCGCAGTATCTGAGCTTTCTGTGACTTGGCTAGGAGATGCCCAGCCGAGCACGTCATTTTCGAGACCTGGCTGCGATACATGCTGGCGATGTGGTTTTAGAAAGGCAGAGTCGGATTTTTCTTTGACTGGAACGACCACAATCAAAGCCGAACAATAAAGGGAAAGATGCAACCGGCGATACCGGAGGATGACTATTCTCGAAGTTCTTTTAAGGCGAAGTACGGAGAGGATGAGGCGAAAGATTTTTCTATCCTTGCCGAAACGTAAGTGACCAATCGCCATCGCCGTTTGTCATGCAAACACTGGGGCGATAAAGGCTATCCACAGAACATCACATATCCCTGGATTAAAAACATACGAGGAATTTTGGTAGACATAACACCCCGCGTTTCGGGACTCATATTTCTCTCAAACTCACTCGAAGTTACGTACGACACGCCACATACAGTTGTGTTTTGATGGTCTGACTCGGAGGCAAGATGACGCCAGGAATTGACGGAATCGACGGAATCTCCTTGACATGCTTGATCTACCTTGCCCAGCCTATCAAATGTACCTGACAGATGTTCGGCTCGATCGATAATTATTTTGGGTCTGAATTTCTCCTCTTAAGGCTCTATTAAGGTCATTTACTGTCAGCCTCGAGAGTAGTTGTTGACTTGTCTCAGATTTGAAGCTTTCAACAACTCTAAGCGAAGCCCCCTTTGCGCCGTATTTCTTGAACGTCTGCAAGGCAGGCGGACCACATATACTTCAGTCTAAAAGAGTAAATAAAATGTATGTAAACTAGTCAAAAATCTCCCTTTAACTTCTATGTCTTTCTGACAATAGACTTCCTCGATCATTGAACCATTCACAGTCCATCATCGGATCACCGCCAATAGATAAGAGACACCAGAATTGGCCCTGCGAAAAAGAAAATCCCGAATTACGAACGATCATTTAGACGAGAAGTATAAAAAGATCGCCCCCAATCCATCCCCGCACTAGATGAAGTCATATCTCAAAAGTGCTCACACCAAAAATACGAAATGCTTCAGTTGGTCGGCGACCCCACTTAACAGTCGCCGAGGCGGGAACCCGCTTACGAAGCCAAGATCCGGCGCTTCTAATGAGACAGGCCTGGAGGATATTTCTATTCCACATATTTTCGATCCTTCGCACTCATTTTATAATAGCCAGGACTATTTTCGACTCCTTGAATTATAATTATACCCTCGTTATATCTATCTGCAACAGGATCAGTCGGACAATCATGAAAGGGTTTCAACGTCACTCCAACATTGCAGGGCAATTGACCCATTGTCTGTCTTCCATCTCAAAAACTGCTACTCGATCCCCAGCATCTAGAATGCTTTGCACGCAAAGTGGTTTTTCACAACGACAGCCCAAGGATGTGAGGATATGCGCACAGGAAAAGTCCAGAAAGGCCACACGTCTCCCAGTCAGCGTCTACGAGACTTCTAGGGCAATGTCAAACAAATCAGGCTCTACCATTCTTCGCAGGGAGTCTGAAAGTGACATAGCCCGAGTTGCATATAGTACAAACAATAGTCTGCCCACGCAGCCCATTATCCACAGCATTTTCGAGAAGAAGACAGGAACATGGCAGTATCTGGTGGTTGATCCATCCACACTCTCAGCTGCCATCATCGACCCGGTGCTGGACTACGATCCTGTAACGCAGGCCATCACAACTCAAACCGCCGATTCACTTCTCACACTAGTTATCGAGGCGGGTTACAATGTGGTTAGAATCTTGGAGACACATGCGCACGCGGACCACCTCACAGCAGCCTTTTACTTGCAGGGCAAAATAAATCGTATGAGTGGCCATAAGCCTCCGACTTGCATTGGGAAGCGGATCAAGCAGGTGCAGAAAATGTTCGGAGAGAAGTACGGTGTATTGACAGCTGAGTACGATGGCGTCTTCGACGAGTTCCTTGATGATGATGAGACGTTCAGCATTGGAGACTTGAAAGTCACAGCTCTGCATCTTCCAGGCCATACCCCTGATCACCTGGGCTATAAAATCGGAGGTGAGGGAGACCATGTCTAAGTTTTGCCCATGACCACGAGCTAACAACATCCCAGACAATGTGTTCTGCGGTGATTCAATATTTCATGCAGACATCGGCAGCGCTCGCTGCGATTTTCCTGGCGGCAGTGCCAACGACCTATTCCATTCAGGTCGCAGGCTTCTCGCATTTCCCGACCACGTGAAAATCTGGACAGGTCATGACTATCCTCCGGAAGATCGTATCACTCCCATAGCATTCATGAGTGTTCAAGACCACAGAAAACAGAACAAGCATTTAGCAGATGCTGTTACAGAGGAAAACTTTGTACATTTGCGAAAAGAACGTGATGCAAAATTGGGAGAACCAAGATTACTACACCAAGCTTTGCAGATCAACATCCGTGGAGGCAGACCACCGAAACCTACGGCTCTTGGCCACTCTTTTCTCCACCTGCCGATGAAACTGAAGGGCATTGAATGGTAAAAATTCATTCTTAGCGATTGATGAAAGTCTGGAACTTTGTATCTTGTATCATATGAGGCCTATCTCAAATATCAAACCCAACCTTCGTGCATGATGTCTGTATTTCGAAGCTGAAGGATTGTCAATTTATCTTTGGATCTTCAACCGAGAAGCTCCCTACTCCCCTGTTCTTTATGGCGCATTGCTCAACTTCAGGTATTGGCACTGATATTCTCGCGTTTGGATTTGCCCCACTTTCCAGCAACGTCTTGACGGAAATTTCATCCCCACTACTGACAGCCACAAACAATGCTGTGTGCCCCTGGTTATTTTTGGCATCGACTTCCGCTCCAGCTTCTAGAAGAACTAGGATTGTTTCTGGGTGCCCATTGATCGCTGCTAAGTGGAGTGGAGTCTGACCAGAGTCGTCTCTGGCTGAAATGTCTACTCCGGATTCAGATAGCATACGAACGATTGTGTGATATCCTTTACTGGCAGCTATATGCATGACTGTGGCGCCCAGAGCGGATCGTATAGGAGAATTTTCCTATCTATTTTCAGTAAACTAGAAGTACCGGATGCCTCAGATTATATTTACCATGACGCTCTCAGATGGCGAGAGTAAGCCAAGCCCAGTCTGCACACAGCAGGATGAGTTAAGCGACGTCCAGTCTGAGGAAAGTCAGCAATGGATCAACTTTTGTTGAAGAATGTAAAACCAACCAAAACTCAATTCCGGGGAGGAACAGTCTAGGGCCACAAGTGCGTCGTCGGCGTTGCAAGCCTTATCCACCATAGTCTCCGCGTCATGGTTTTCGTATCCGTAAGCCCCGTTGGTAATCATGGCATCTGAGCTTCGTCGAGTCTCCAATTGTCTCTCAGCCATCTTGAGTTTTCGCTTGATGTTCTCGCGGTATCGACGTTGTGCTTCTCGATTCTGTATCTTTCTGCGCTCCATGTTGCTGACACCAAGCGTTGGAAGTCTTCATCCAGTTGTCCTGTCAACGGCTTTTGGAGCAAAATTGATCCAAGGAGTCTGCCTAATAAAATGCTGCAGCTTTCTTGTTCTCTAAGGGAACGTAAATTTCCTGACATAGAGAGGCAAATCGTTCCGTTTATATTTAACAAAGCTGCTCATTCAATCTTTTCAACCCCGCAGGCGACATCAATGTGGCAAACTTGCTAATCGTCCACTCTGGCGGACAGCGTGCATCTGGATTTCGAAAATTCGGAATAGTACATATCTGCAGCGAAATTGACCTGAACTGGCGGTCAATAAATAGAAAGTGGATGCTTGTAGCGGAACTCCAAACTCAATCCCATCCGCCAAAACCGTATGATCCAGCCCTTTGCTGCCTGGGAAGTCCTATTACCCAACGATGTGCAATTTCAAAAGAACAATTCAGAACCGTCCACTATATGAAGAGGGAACTTTCGGCTGCTTACATCTTGACCGATTGCGAACTTCTGCGGAAGTTGGTTCGATTGGAAGTAAGTAGTGATTCGGCCAGAGAGGCGATTTGCTGCGCTTTACGACGCAGCGGTGAGCTTACCGCCACTCATTTGTTCATGGCCTAGAATCTCGAGCTACATTTAGGAGACTGCTGGATCTAGAGCTGCAATGTGACTTCGGTTGGTGATACAAAAGGCTTGCTGTCGGTGGAGAAATGAATTGTTTTGGCTCGCTTGCACCCTTGCTTATTCTACACGGGGGGTAAACGACCGAATTCAGAAGGGAGATTTCAGACTACATGAAGAGAGGATGGACATTGTAGACTTGATTATTTTCCTAATATTATGTATTAGAATTCAATGTAATTGACAGATCAAGTTGAGTATCTTCTCGACGTTTTCTTCTTCTCCGCAGTAGGCAGAACTTCCATGTCTGGATGCTGATGGACTATTACACAGCAGCATCACTTGCTTCTTCTGTAGTGACACCACGCCACACCGCCATCTCAACGGCAAATATCTCAAAAACACTTAGTTCCGCCGTTTTTGATAGCCTACATATGCTGTGCTTCGCATTCATGGGGCTTTCAATTAATTCTCCGCGGCAGCCACGATGTCGGTCTGGACAAACCCCCCTCGGAGATGCGAATTCAAACGACACAGCTTGGCAGTTCGGATTGTATGATACCTTCTAGAACACGTTCTTCTCAATTATTGGAAATGGAGCAAGATGTGACAGTTGAACTCAGGCAAAGTTTGCTGTGCAAGATCTGCAATTTTGTTTGAGCGATCGCGAGAAATCCGATGAACACTAGCTACCAGGAAAACTCCCTTCAGCCCACATCCTAATTCCCAATTCCAAGATCTCCAAGCCCCTGTGATCGGTGTTGCGGTGAATCTTGACCAAGATGAAATTCCACCTTGATTCAGAACGTCAGCGAGTTTCTTAATTCTGGATCACGGATGGACTATTCCGGAAGAAAGGCTGCAAGCTTTCAAGACGACAATTTCTAAATTCGAAAATGATTTGTAGAAGATAACTTACAATCTTGGCACAGAAGCCATGACAATCAACCACAGTAGTTTCCGAGTGCTTGGTCAGAAGCAGACTTGTCTCTGGCAGCCACGCCGCAATAGTTGCCAAGAAGCTGATCACCAGACTCAGCACGCTTCACTTTTGACTCGGCACTGCGCTCGTAGTAGTTCCCAAGTGCTTGGTCTCCGCCGAGCTCAGATTCAACCTCGTAGTAATTTCCGAGGGCCTGGTCGCCTGCAGAGTCAGATCTCTTATTCACGGAGTCTGCTGCGCGCTGCTCGTAATAGTTCCCAAGTGCTTGATCAGAAGCAGCCTCGAATCTCTTGGTAACGGAATCAGCTGCCCGTTGCTCGTAGTAGTTTCCCAAAGCCTGATCAGCAACAGCTTCGGATCGCTTATGAACGGAGTCTGCTGCTCGCTGCTCATAATAGTTTCCAAGTGCGCTGGTGATTGAATTAGCTTTCAAGTTTCCGCGACGTCTCTCGAATACTTGAAACGATCTAGGAACAATACTTACGCATCCGATGTAGACTCCCCTCGCTTCTCAGAAGTTGAGACGGCATTTCGCTCGTAGTAGTTCCCAAGCGCCGAGTCACTGGCATATTTCTCTCGTTTGCCAAGATTGGAGACAGCATTCCGCTCATAGTAGTTGCCAAGTGCAGTGTCTTCAATCAACTCGGCACGCTTTTCAACGTTCGAGTCGTCGAAGAATGTACCCTTTCTCTCGTAGTAATTGCCCAGCGCGGTGTCTCCGACCGTCTCGGCGCGTTTGGCAACGAGCGAATCGTCAAAGAATGAAGCCTTCCGCTCATAGTAATTTCCGAGTGCTATGTCGTCGACCGACTCGATTCGTTTGACATTTACGCTGTAGCTTGCGAGCTTAGGATCTGACATATTTTTCTCAGTCACTGGCACATCAAACATTGCGGGGTGATGAACTTACCAGCGAGCGGAAGAGCAACGGCGGAGCCGATGAGAGCGGCAAGTAGTTGGTAACGCATCTTGAATTATCGTTTGCTGGATCTTGGTTTGGTTGGTTGTATGTTTGAAACTGGAATGATCTGCTATTCGAAACTCAGGGTGCATGTTGGGGGCATATATAAGTTCAAGTTCCCCAGAATGTTCGTCTTAGACCGTTAGTCTTTCAAGATCTGGAGGTTAGTAAAGACTAAGATGTGCTTCGTAATGCTAACCCTCAGTATGACCATCATTGCTATTACATTACTCTTCCATACACATGCTCACGCCATACATCAGCAGGTATCACAGCTTGGCTGAGTATCACAAGCAACTTCAAACACCACCGAGGACGACGCGTGGATTTGCTCCTGGATTCAAACCTCTGTCCTCCCCGTTCCCTGGTCTTCAGTTGAATTTTGTCTAATTCTCGCCTTGAATATTTGAAACGCTGTTGACGGCATCTATCAGTCAGACCAAACCATGGAGCCCATTTACATCGATCTTGCTTCTGAAGACAGCTTTGAGCAGGAGCGGGCGGACGACGAAGAGAAACTCATTGCAAAATTCAACGACCGACAACAATCTGGATCGAAATCCTTCTCACTTAGACCCGTTTGGAATTGGCTAGCAAAAAGAAACAGAAGTCGAGGTGGCTCTCAGGAGAGTTTCTCACCCCTTCAGAAATTGCAGTGTTTCTTGATCGGGAGTCCAGTTATCCTTCACCTGTTGCTGGTCTTCACTTACTCCATAATATTCTTCCTCGTCTCATCCCATTCCCAGCAGTCACAAGGATGTTCAACTGTCATATACAGTAGGTCCCCTTTGAAGCCCAATCCTTCTTAGTTTTAGAGACTGAGTTTAATTTCCCGCAGCGCCGGCTCAGGAAGCAATTTCACAGGAAGCGAAGGTTTTGAGTGTCAAAATTAACCAGACCTCTAACATATTCAACGCAGCTCCATCGCCAGAAGTCGATGATGCTTGGGCCTCACTTTTTCGTTGTAAGTTTTGAGCCAAAGATATATCTACGCTTCTCTCTCTGACGTGAGGCTAGATGCGAATATTCGGGTCACCAAGGATGAGGTCGAACATACTGGGAGGCCATCAATCGAGTTAAGTGATGGTTCTGGGGATTATTTTGGCACACTTGGTGAGTAAAGCTTGGGCTTGAAAGGGGCTTGAGTAATCCGCTGAAACTGAAGATCAGATGTCTACCACCAGCTCCACTGCTTAGTGCGTATTTACAAAGTTCCCATGAAGGAATCCCTCTGACTCGACGATCGCAGAAATACATCCGGCAATACGTCCACCAAGACTACTACACAGTACGAGACACGAACGTGCCAGTGAAAGACCACGTTAGTAAGTAACTTCAGCACCTCCGGCATCTCCCAAGCCTGTTACGAAAAGAAGTAACACACCCAGATCACTGCATCGAGATGCTCCGACAAGTCGTAATGTGCAAAGCCGACACTGCACTCATGACCTACGAATGGCTTCCAGATTTCCCCGGCCCTTGGCCGAATTTCGGGATCCAGCACGAATGCGTCAACTGGGAGAAGATCGATAACTGGTCGAAAGAGAGGTCGATCGATATCTTTGATCCGAAGTACTTGCATCATCCTAAATTCGGTATGTTAATGAGGATTTTATTTGAATGGGGAAGGGGGTCGAGGCTGACTATCGCTATAGGATTTTCGTATGCTAATCATGGAGCAAATCATATGGATTAATGCTTTTTGGTTACTTTCTTGTAGAGGGTTTGGTTTTGCGGATGCTGAGCTACGTATTGTAACTGTGTCAATGAGGGGTGCAGTTAATGAGCCCGACCATATTCGAGAATACGGCGCGGCTTCAAGAATTACTAAATAAGGCTTCACTACGTATTCTGATTCAATCTTCTGTTTTCAATTTCGAGTTCAACAAGGTAAGTCTAGAGAAATAGGCCGAAATTAGAAGTCACTGCAGACTCGAAACTTTGAATCCCATGATTAGAATTTAGCGATTGTTCCCTGATTGTTGCCTGTCCACGTCTGTGGGCTGTAGCATACAAAATATATTAGCGTGGCTCTTAAAGCTGGAAAGAAATTGGCAGCATTGAAAATTCGGAGTTTCAAACCAATATTCATCTTCATTTTACCAGCCCTGTCATTTACAGATCAAGGAAGAGATGAGGTGGAAAGTAGCACTGCGACAGAGGATCATTCGCGGTCTACAATGCGTTTCGGGAAAACTTGACAATGTGAGTTATTAATCACAGTAAGAGAGATGATTGATGAATGAGCAGTATAAGGTTCAATGGATCGTGTCCTGTTTTTTCTGATTGTAAAATACATTTCTCTGACGCCAACCAAGCCTTTCAAGAATATCTGCCCAAAAAGGAGCCACAGTAGCCCAACACCACCACCGAACTACGAAGGCTTAATGGCCATGCATATGTGCCCCACCTTCTTTAGAACCCGACTCAGTATTTAAATCAGACCCATGAGAAGCCAAAGATCTCTCATACAACGATGAAGGATCTCGACATTGATGCGGAACCATGCCGTTTGTCGTTGGTAGTCCACCTTCAGGACCCACGATAGAAGGCTCAAGCGAGTCATCAGCAAAGCAAAGAAACACCTAATTCAATATCAGCTTCCATTTGAACTTATGAATGAACTGTTGGGAGACATTAAATTACCTACCTGACGAAAATAATCCATACAATGCAGAGTATGCTTCAAGTCAAGATGATGTCCATGAACCACACCCCTCTTCATCCGTCGACCCTTATTCTCATCAATCTTCGAATACATTTCCTGCAAATGGTTCCTGAATATCTGCAAGCAGTGGAGCTGATGAAACATCCCCACCCCATATACCTGCGACTCGTCTCCCGAGTTATCTAGGATGAAGCCGCCATTTGGCGTTACGAGTTGATTCCAGAGGTCGTCGGTTTCGGGATTGAGAGATTGGTACGTGAAGTTCGCTTTGAAGAGTGTCGTAGTGGTGGGTTCGGAGGAGGGGGAAATTGTTTGGCAGATCTCAGTTATGCTGGAGTGGATTTGTTGTTGGAATATGGCGATGAAGAGGCCGGAGAGAGTGCTAGTAATGAGGAGGATGAAGAGGACTTGGTGAGTGGTGTTTTTGGGAGTGTACCATGATTTCTTGGTGAGTGTCATAGGTGCTAGAAATGTGTGGATTGATGGTTTGGATTCGGTTGAGGAGAATTCTGGTTGCAGAAAATTGACTTGGGGCGGTTAGAGTGAAGGTGAGGAAAGTTCACTTGACAGTTCGTTGCCAGATGCGATGAAAAACATGACGATAGCAATGTGAATGAGCAGCATAACCAAAGCACAGTAATTGATCATCAAACTTATTTTCCTGGTTATCATGAATTGAATAGAAACCCCACAACTTGTGTAACTGTTGCAGCGATCTCAACACATCGCTTAGTGATCTTAGCAGAGGACAATCAACCACGTCTCACACCCCACCACCACACCTCGACTCAGCTCAGCAAATGCCGCTGTGCAGAATAATAATGTATACGAGTTGATTTGAAGATATACTAATATTCTGTAATCGTGTTGCTCGAAGTGCTTAGTGGTGGGGGAGATAAGCATAATGGACCGGGCCGGGGAAGAAAGCCCAATAAGGCAGGTGTCCGAATCGAGGAGGTGCTTGGCCAAGAATGGGGAACTGCAACTACCGAGTACCCAACATAATGCTTATATTCTCAGCAACCCGTTCAAAGATAATTGTTTTGAACATTGTGAGCATTACTTGATTACCTGAAGGCTTGTCTGCTGACAGTGATGTTGACTCGGTCTCGGATCTTTCGATATTTGGACTCTGTGTAATCGAAAACAGATCATGTGAGATACTTGGCAAGCCGCGCAAAACATAGGTACATTGTCTACGGCGTTTGGTCACAGGGTCGCAGTGATGCCAACACGGTACTCCCAAGTCAGCGATGAGAATGAGTCTCACGAGCGACGACACGAGGAAACTTTCTCAGATATCGAGACCTCGTCTACGATTGATGAGAAAGACCGACAGCAATCGAAGCCACGAAATTGGCAACGCCTACAACCTTTTTCAATCAAGATTTTGGTCCTAGCCATCTTCTTAGTAGTGGTTCCTGTGTCTGGGGTCGCGTTACGCAATAAATCGATGGAGCGGAAAGGTCCTGTTCCTGACTGTAAGCCAACTCGCGTTCCACACGACTGACATTTGCTGATTTGATTGCATTAGTACCGATAGAGGCTGTCATATTTGGGAATTACTCCGACTACAGCGCTGCCCCAACCATCGAGAATAATGTAATGTGGATGGATTTACTCGGTCGTAAGTCTCAACACAATGCTCCCAAGAAGACACCCCAGCCTCCGAGAACTCTCGTGCTAACGTGTTTTGAAAAAGCCGGCATGGGTTTCGTATCAATCAAAGACCCATCAAAATACGGATTGCTGGACGGAGTATCGAATCCTCACATGCCGGCCAACGTGCAGAATTACGGTGTGAGTATGTACCACCAACTGCACTGTTTGGTAAGCCTACCCTATCAAAAACAACCGACCACGAGAATTCTCAAGCTCTCACAAAACTCATCTTATTGTGGCATCACTAATTCCCTGTTAGATGATGATACGTACCCTCTACTGGCAAGCGCTCCGAGGTGATCGGAATCTAAAAATGGCCGAGAATGATGGCTTGGAAGAAGAGATGGGACACGTGAATCATTGTTTTGATTATATTCGCCAGGGCATCATGTGTGCGGGCGATATGTCGATTGAGGGAGCCGCGGATGAAAGGGATGGAGAAGGACCACATATTAGTGGGGTGGGGATGAAGCATGAATGTAAGAGTTGGGATGGGTCGAGGAAGTGGATGGATGAGAATCTGCCGGCGAGATGAAGTGAGGGTTGTGGGTGTGGCATGGAAAAAGCATCGAAGGGTGGAGGTTCCTTCAGAAGACGTATGGCTTGTGGAGATGAAAGTGCATTAGAACTGCGAAAGTCTGTGGAAGGCACCTGGAGAGAGGGATTTACGGCTGGAGCAAAACTGGAAAGGAACTTTCGACACAGCCAGCTTGGTGGCTGTGGCAGACAAAAATGTCGTAGAATATAAGTTGGACCGATTTGACTAGAAGTATAAACTTAATATGAAGATCCAAGACCACGCCATTTTTTATATCCTCAGAATTCTTCAAATCTTACACTGGCCAGCGAGTTACTCAAACATAGACGTAACAAAACTCACCTCCCAGACCACCCATCGTATTCAACAAGCTACCCAATTTCACAGGTGGTGCAATCAGACCCAAATCAACATCATCGTCCAAAGTCGTGTTGCGAGACGGCGGATCATTGTTCAGCGTGATAGTCCCGGAGACGGCTTTAAGACGAGCGGCCAGGTCCTGCGTTTGCCAGATCCACCAGACGCGATCGATCATTCCGTGATGCAGGAAAAAGGCTGGGTCGTTGGGGGAGGTGAAGAAATCCTATTTGGAGCATGTTAGATACTTTTGTTCAAAATATGAGTGACAAGCCTGGGCTTGGCCATGTATTTGCAAAGTTAGGACGAGTGAGTTTTCTTACCCCGCCTGGATCACCACCGATCGTGAAGTGACCGCCTGTATGGACCCCCCACTTCCCATCTGCAAATTGACCTTGCATGACGGTTTGAAACCAGTAGATATCAGCGTTCAGAGGCTCGGTGATGAGCTTGTAGGTGTAATTTGTGGCGGTCACGGCTGCAGCGTGGGGATTGATGTCTCGGCGAAGACAGCGAGGGTTGTAGCCTAGACCGTTAAATTGAGGGTTTGGAGGGACGCCCGAGATCGAAGGGAAGACGGGTCCGAGATTTACGGTCATGCTGGGGTATTTTAATTTATTGTGTCTTTGTGATCTGGAAGGAAAGCGAGGATGGGATGGTGACTTACTTCTTGAATGGACCAGTGGTGATACAACCTCCTCCAACGCCTGGTGGAATCACATCGAAGGGCGGTGGGGCGCCGGTGACGAGAACGCCGGTATGATTGTAGTAGAGTCCGTTGCCCGATAAGCTTGTATCGCTACCGTCAAACAATGGAGAGTTGATGGGATCACTAGTTTCAATCAGTTTTGTAAGTCACAGGAGGATAGAAGACGGACCTAGCGTAACGGCCCCAGTTCCAGTACGGTTGGTAACCTTTATAACCGCACTCTTCACGTAGAGCTGTTTCATATGCCCAGACAAAATATCTGTGCCAGGAGAGAAAGTTGCCCTGAACTAGTTAGCGAAGTAAAGCGGGGAGCAACTGGTAGATCATATACTGTAGCATGAATTGTGAACGTCTGGTTGACATGTACAAGTACAAAGTCGTCATATCTAGATAATTGAAAGTTAGCGAACAGAGGAAAAAGGTATATCGGGAATTCATCAAGAGTATCTAGCAATCACTTGCCTTGAACGTGCACCCGGCGCCACGGAGGCTGGCGTTTTGGATGGCTTAGATTGTAAGCATAAGACAGCAGCAATGTATTTCTTCTTATCGGCAGAAGGAAGATCGCCCCTGTGTCAGGTCAGCGGAGGAATATTGCCAAAAAGGTTGAATGCTTGCCATTCTCTTCGCTTGACAGCGTTCACAACGGTACACTTGCTGTGTGTCTTTGTTTGATAGACCGCAAGATTTATAAGCCCCTTGGCAGCCAGGAGATCAACTGCATCCGGAAGATGGAAAGACTGTGGGATTGCAGTTGCAGAATTAAAAAGTAGAGATAACGCCGTAAGCAAGTAAAGGAACTGCATCTTGGCAATCACAATTGCACGAAGGACACAGGAAACTCCGACGAAAGTTAAGGGACGGGTGTGGAAGAATTGTAAGATGGAAATGGGGGACAAACGGTCCCTAAGTACCTGACTACTTTCTTCCCGTGGTCAATCAAAATAGGACTCTTGGCCAAGTTTTTAGGTGGATGTTGAAGCGGAATTGCTCACTAACAGCCGTGATGCAAGTACAGGGAGTTTGAGTCTGCGGCTTGTAGTACTGTAGTACTGTACCATACATCACATAAGCAGCGCCGCGTCGGTGCATCTCTTTATAGACAACTGCATCCTGGAAGGATAGCATCCGGCATAAGCACGCAGTTTCCACGAGGCAATGTGACATTGGAAAACTGTGCTGTACAGCAAGCTATTGATTGGGCTTGAAATATGCAGCACAGGACGGAGAATCTTCCCGGCCCGGACGGTTGGTGGACATTGCTGCGTCCAAGTCGACATATATAGATTGTGATATGATTGGAGTGATCGGACATTAGTAGCCGTTTCATGGGATTCTGCAGTACAACTGAGGCGGGGGTGGGTGGGTTTGTTCTGAACTTCTGGTAGCGAGCATGAGTAACGGATGACTTGGCGCATGCCATGCACCGGTTGACAGCGCCTAAATATTCAACGAGATTAAAATGGAAACTTTGGATGAAATACTACGCTGAAGTACCTCCGTACGGACGACGACCGGGCGTATCGATAGGTTGTCGTTGAGATTGAGAGGGGCCCGAGATGTAAGCATAATTCCTACCACCACTTGGGGAAGTTGGAGATAGTGGGTGAGATCCGGGGACAGGGCCACAAATGGAATCAAGCTGGGGTGTCTGCAGGATAAACATGGGAGAGGGTTGCGTGATACTGCCAGCGATTGGTGCAAAAAGGATATCCCTATCATGCATAGCATGCAAACGAGTTATCAATACGCTCGTAAGAGTGAGGAACGTAGCAGACGACATAGGCAGTCTAGGGGAGCGAAAATGCAAGGGAAATCTGCAGGAAATCATTGAAATGTAGCACATCGACCTTCCATTGACCGCACTCCAACATCAGCGACAGTAACTCTCATCGATTGTCATCTTCATCGAGTTGAAAGGGGAGTTTGGGAGTCCAAGGGATTGGTACAGACTCAATAACATGGATTAGTCGAGACCCCAAAAGTCAAATAGATAGACAGTCTCCCATGCTAGACACTTCCAATGTACAAAGGGGCCCAACTCTGCCTATCGTGCAGCTCATAATTGAATGCCACAACTTGGAAGAGCCGTACATATTGATCCATACACACCAATACAGACAGACTCCTGCGAATATGAGCGTGGAGACCTCTGAATGGTCGAAAGTGCTATGAGGATGATGATTGCCGTACGAGGCATACGGTAGCCGTGCTATCGTCATTTTGACTTTATCGATAAGAAATGTAGAGCAATAGAAGAATCGTGCGATCCCCGTAGGCAAGGCCACCAGGCAATGCTCTCCTGGAGTCCGATAATTATGATTGTATCTGGTGGGAACTGGTCTGTGAAGTCCTGACAATGTTGTTGCCAAGAAGGAGATCCAGGCTTAAGCCTAAAGGGGTTTGGCTCCTGGCGTTGCCCCGATCTCCGATTCACGTGACCAAAGTAAACAACAATTGAAGTTCAAATCAACAAGACTTTCAGCATCCATGCCGACTTTCCATCCCACCCCACAACTCACCATCCATTCATAACCACACGAGTCGCTATTCCCTTGTAACTACTAGAGCTTCTCCTTCTTATGCGCGCGACATTGAATTGAAGGGAGGTTGCAATTGCTACGATTCAAAATGGATTATACAGAGGAGGAGAACTTGGTATGTTGCGACAACAGCTTCCCCAAGCCCCAAACACTTCACTAATATCTTTCCTTTCCTGCAGTATCGACCCTCGCAACTCAAACCTCCTGGAAGTCGGATCCCTTCACCACCGAAAATGGGTCTTGCAGAGATCTCCGAATCGCAAAGCAACGCGCGATCGAAGCTGTTGTCGAGGATGCCCCCTCCTACGTCTTTGAAGCATAAATTGGGTGGAACATGTCAGTCATATTCTTTGCAGAGGAAGATGGAGGGACAATTGAACTGACAGATATTTATGGCAGTCAATGAACCAGAACCAAAGCGAAAGACATTGGCGGAGAGAGCAGGAGAGCCAAGGTCCATCGCAGCGCCCACGCCGAGCACAAGACCTCCAGTGAAAGGAACATCGCTGGTCGGCGCAGGGGTAAGTAACATTGAGATGATAATTTCAAACGAGCACAATTCACGTTTTCCATGGAAGGGAAGAGGGTCCCGAGCTATTCAAGCTACGCTTCCTGGCACCAGTCGAATGGGCAACACACTCCAGAAACCGAGTCCCATCAGCAAGCTCTCGATTGAAGCCACCCCAAACTGTGATTGAGTGTAGAGAATGGAAGACAACAAGGACTAACTTGATTTCAGAAGTCTATGCACAGTCGAAACCCCTCCTTTACGTCCTCAACATCTTCACGAGCACCATCAGTATCCTCCCGAAACACTTCGAATGGTAGCTTCTCTAGCAGTGTTGGCCCAAACGGTCGACCGAAATCCTCGTACGGTGGCAGATCGCAATTCAGCCAGTCGACGATGACACGAGGAAACACTGCTCTACCTCGACCAGCAACATCTATGGATACACATTCGTCCGATGATGATCTACCATCACAAGGAAGGCGCAAGGGTACGGAGCCTCTAATTTCAATTCCCACTCCCATAAAGTCAAACGACGGCTTCCAAAGTCTCCGAAGCAAGAAATTGCGAGCTCCTCATTCAATGCAAACATTGAGGCCCCAGCATTCCAATGCCAACCTGAGGGATGTCTCCGTCAGTACGGCCATGAGTAGGCTACGACTCGACGGAGAAGTCAGATCCAGGGAACCACACGAGTATCAAGCGAGCTCTACTAGAATGCGGCCGCCACAATCACTCCTATCTCATAAGTCTTCTATCAACTCGGGGATGAGAGGGTTGAGAATCGACAGTATCGAGAACGCACTGGTGCTGTTTGAGCCCCCTGCAGAATCAGATGCTCCGAAGCCTCCCTCTCATATTCCAGTGCTTTCCAAGGCGGAAGCATCAATGGAACCGCCGATAACACCTCGCAAAACCCCTAGACCTTCTCCCCAAAAGACCCCCTATTTGACCAAAGATTCTAACGTGCCTGGGTTTACAGCGTGGGACGTCGATGTGCGTATTGAGCGCATGGAAGGAATGTTCTCTGAAATGCAAAACAAAGTCACAAACACCAGCTTAGAACGCAGTGTCCTCGAAGAAGCTATAGCCCTGTACAAAGAGAGAAGTAAGTACCCCAAGTTCTCTTCAACTTACTATTTGCTTACGGTGCTTGCTAGTAACTGAACTGGATGGCTTGAGATCACAATTATCTTCTTCAAACTCCATTCTGCAGTCCGACCTGAACGAGATGAAACTGAAGGCCGAAACACTTCAACAGAGTCTACTAACCGCAAACGCCGGCTTCGACGAGCAGATTCGAGCTCACCGAATCGAGTTGGACGACGCCAAAAGGGAGAATCGGAATGGAATTGACCAGATGAAGCGAGACAACACCGACGAGATTGACCGAATGCTTCGAAAGCACAGAGATGAATTGAGGGAAATGGAACGTCGAGCCACGGTGGAATTGGAAGACAGAATTCGAGACCTTGAACGGCGAAATAATGCCACTCTTGAGGAAGAACGCAGTCGAAGACTTCGAGAAGTTCAGGAATTGGAGTCCCGAATCGCATCCGAAAGCGTCAATCTGGATCTGGAGCTACAGAAGAAGGATCGGGAAATCCAAAATATGAGAGGCGAGCTAGAGGACGTCAGAGGAGATCTTGATCGCGAGCAGACATTGAAGGCCAATGCCCAGAGCGAGATTGCAACGATGAGAGAGACGCTACAAAAGACTGGTGTCGAATCGGCGTCCACAATCCATACCCTCGAAAGTACTGTAGCCAGTCTTCGTGCTAGGATACACTTTCTGGAATCTGGATCCAAGGCTCAGTCCGATAGTTTCGTGGAGATGGAAAGAAGACTGCAGGAAGCACTCGATTCTGCTGAGGAGTCCAAGCGGAAGTTAATCAAGGAGGAATCCCTTCGCCGTATCCTCTTCAACCAGGTCCAGGAGCTCAAGGGCAACATTCGGGTCATGTGCAGAGTGCGACCAGTTTTCAGCAACAACGCCGATGAAGGACCAGTGGCAAAGTTGACTTACCCGGACTTAGATAAGGAATCGAAGGAGCTTGAGATCCAAGGAAAGGAAGAGAAGAGCAGCTTGGGAACGATCACCAGGAAGAATCATTCATTCTCGTTCGACCGAGTATTTGGACCTGAAAGCCAGAACCAAGAGGTGTTTGAGGAAATTTCACAACTTGTCCAAAGTGCTTTGGATGGGTACAATGTCTGCATATTCTGTTATGGCCAGACTGGATCCGGGAAAACACACACAATGTCATCTGCCGACGGAATGATTCCCCGTGCCACTCACCAAATATACGAGACAGCGACGAATCTCAAGGGGAAGGGATGGACGTACACGATGGAGGGAAGCTTTGTTGAAGTTTATAACGAGGAGATTCATGATCTACTTGGCAACTCAAAAGACTTCGACAAGAAGAAGCACGAAATCCGACATGATGAGCAGAGAAAGCAAACCACTATCACAGGGCTTAAGACGGTGCCTTTGGACTCTGCGAATACTGTGGAGTCGATCCTCAAGCAAGCCGCCAACAACAGAAGTGTGGCTGCCACGAAATCCAACGAGAGATCATCCAGATCTCACTCTGTGTTCATCCTGAAACTTGTGGGACGAAACAACACTACCAACGAGACCTCCGAAGGCACACTCAATCTTGTCGACTTGGCTGGTTCCGAAAGACTCAAGCAATCCGGTGCAGAGGGTGACAGGATGAAGGAGACTCAGAATATCAACAAGAGTTTGAGTTGCCTTGGCGATGTTATTGGAGCATTGGGTCAAGGGAAAGAAGGTGGTCATATCCCGTACAGAAACTCAAAGGTAAGATACCCAAAAGCTCGCCAAAAGAAAAATGTTAATCTGTCTAGTTAACTTACCTGCTCCAATACTCGTTGGGTGGTAATTCCAAGACACTCATGTTCGTGATGGCTAGTCCGCTTGAGGCTCATTTGAGTGAGACTCTGACGAGTCTGAAATTCGCAACGAAGGTATGGTGCACTCTACTCATCGGGACCAGTGCCTTTTCTGACTTTCCACAGGTACATAACACACATATCGGGACGGCGAAAAAGTCCACCAAGGTCCGCAGCAGCGATTGATGATGACGAACCACCGCATTGTTTGACTATCATTCCGGCGTCGGTGCATTCAGTGGGGGGTTTCTAATCAGATCATCAACCTGTGGGTTCTGAGGGTGGCATGGAGTTTTATTGTTTTTTGTTAAGATTACAAGGCAGGATAATTGTCTATGTTGTATACATGGGGTGTTGGATTGGGTTTACTTGCTTAGGGACCTTGATCCTTTTGTTAAGGGGAATTGAAAATGATCGATGATTGCATTCTCTTTTCCTCCATCCTTGTTCTATGCGCAGATGCAGCTGCGGGCTGACTTGTGCTAAACAAAATTGAGATAGGAGAGCATAGTTCACCCCGAACTCCTAACCATAGCTCACAACTCCAATATCTCAACTCTCGGCACCATCCAATCACCCTCAATCCTCTCTCTGAAAACCTCTAACCGTCTCCTAGCACGCCTCATCTCTTCTTCCGCCGCGATTTCGCTCACCGACTCTCCATGAACGCAGTACCATGTTTCGAGGTTAGGGAAGATGCGGATCTATGTATGAATTGCTCGTCAGCATAAATCTCAATATTTCCATTTCTTTCCATTCGGTTCTCTCATTACTCGGGATTGAAGGGCTGGGGTGAGGGTGAGGGCAGGGGGATTCGAGTTATAAGGAATGAATGTATGAAAGACGGAGGATGAAGAATAGGAGAGATATATAACATACAGACGGACCACCACCCCTTCCACTCCAAGTCCCCCTCTCGACACTAGGATAGAAACTCTCGCCTCTCGTCGCCAGATGTCTAATGTCCCCCAACTGTATCTTTAACCCCTTGATTGCATTACCGTCATCGTCATCTTTTATGAACCGTACTAAGGCTTCGTTGCGCTGGATATTGGATGTGTAGTTTGGGATGTAGAATGTGGTTTTGGAGGGGTTGAAATGGAGTTTCCCTTTGTTTTTTAGTGGGGGGTGAGGAGTGGTTGGTGGAGTTGGAAGGGTGATGAGTGGGATGGAAGATGGGTTGGCGGAGAGATAGATTGAACGTGCTTCTTTGTTGGTGAGGAGCATTCCTATGTCGAGGATGCTGCTGCTGTTGTGGCTCTTGCTGAGAGGGTAGGTTTTGATGGTTGATAAGGGGTTGGGGAGGTGGATTTTGAATGCGACGTTGGTCTCTTGCTCAGTGAGTGGAGAATTAGGTTTTGAGGATTGTCCAGATGGCTTGATTGAGATTGAGATTGAGACTGTGTAGAAACGTTTTGGGGGCGGGAGGGCGAGAGTCCATATTTCGAGACGTACTATGGGGAGTTGTTAGTCTTTTCTAGGTAGAGAGACTGCGTATGAATGTACAGGTGGCGGGCCTTACATTCTGCTGGGAGAAAGGGGAAGGGGTGGAATGCTTTGAGGGGTTCTGCAGGTTGAGAAATTGAAGATACTGGGGAGGTTGAGGTATTTGGACTTGAGGATAGAATTGTTGTTGCGAGAGTGGTGGAGAGGTATTGCATGTCTACGCCTTCTGAGTTCATCTTGGAGCTCATGTTTGCAGACTTTTGTCTTGTCTCTTCTGAATGTATTTTGTTCGATATTGTTGAGGCGTTCATGTTTTTACTGACCATGAAAAGCAACGCAGATAATATGAAGTGGTGTTCTTGTGAAGCAGAGTTTTAGTTGATCGCATCGTATGAATTGACCAATGAATTTTAAGGATGGCTTTGAAGCACCAGCGAGTCATCGAGTGAGTCACGGAATGGGGCATGTGAATATCGAATCCTCCACGACAGAATAACCATGTCATAATAAAAATTACTCGAGCTACCTGAGCTCTCATGACTGTGTTTAGAAAAACAGAAGGCTATCTAATGAAACTGGGCTAAAGGGGCGGTTATTATGCCTCAGGTTACCATGCGTACCGTTGCCAAATAAACCCTCCAGCAGAACTGCACGTTCCCTTGATGACAAATGTTCCAGTTCCAACATTTTAACATTACATTACAGCCATAAACGATTCTCCCGGCTGTAATATTTGTAGTCTCAAAGTACCAAAGCTCCAGCGAGCAATCCGTTAAGTCCTACGCCACTCAATCTGTATAAAGCTAGAAAGTAGTTCCTGGAAAAGGAATACGCATGTCCTCCATCTTCAAAGCCAGTTTCGCTTCCTCGTTGCGCAGGGTTTCCAGCTCTTCCCTTGCTTTTTGATGTGTTGCCTGCCTGATGGCAATATCCAAGTGTTTCCAATCCTGAGTTGGGGTTTCGTGGCCCAGGTCCTGTTCCTCTTTACGCAGTCGTCTAAGATCGACCTGCACTCTATGATATTTTGCTTGCCTGGTAACGAACTCAAAATACTCGTCCCCATCTGTCGAGTCCTCGTCATTGCTCGCTTCCGAATCACAGACCGCTAGTCCTTTCAGCATAGGGATAGCGCAGTGGTCTTTATCAGCTTCCCTCCTCAACTTGACAGTCTGCGTATCCGACGGAAAAACCTCTCCAATACCCACGTTCTTGACGTGGTTCAAGATAGCATCAACAGCCCGCGCCCGGATTGTGCCTGGGTTGATTGTTCGGGGCTGAGGTTCGGAGTAAGGAGCGACCCTGCGCGGAATGACTAAGAGGTATTGTATTACCCGTTGTTTTGGAACGCATGGAGGGTCTATCCGGCTCATGATGACGATTGAAAGATCCCCTTCGTTATTTATTCCGAATGCTTCCATCCAGGACCAATCACTAAAGTTCGTAGCCTCCAGCCAGCAATACCAGTTTACAGCAAATTGTTTGATAACGGATATGCATTTCCTCCACAGTTCTTTGGCCTTCAATCGATCTTCCACCGGCATCGGGTTGTGCTCGTATCCAATGGTATTGCCGATCCTGTAGCCGACGAAACTGCTGAGGATCCAAAACTCGCTGAGTCCGCCCTGCGCAAAGTAGAATATGTCATGCTCCTTGTTGACGTACACCTTTGTGCCATCATTGTCGAACACACGGGGGCGTGCGCAGGGCCACTGAGACCAATGTTTCAAAGCCACCTCTCTAGAGTATTTACAGGTCTGCAGGAGCGGGGGGACTGAGAAGCTCGTCCGCGCGAGGATTCGTAGCTCGAGTGGTTCGGATAAGTCCTTCAACTGGCGGAAGTAATCCTTTGCGATTTTTCGTACTGTCGGACTGCTCTGGCCTTCCTGTATGCATGCAAAATTCCATACCTCTAGTCTAAGCTCGGGTGGGAGAGAATTGAAACGGCGGAAGGTTGTCGGTGCCTGCATGTTGAGGAGGGATTGGCCTCAGCCGCCCTCGTAATGCTTAAGTTAACAGGCGTTGTTCGTGTCTGGAGTGCCTTGATGAAGCACCTTGTAGCAAAGAAGTTTTGGTGAAGATATTGAGAGGCTTGATAACAATGTGGACGAGGCTATGAAGTAACATTGACGATAACCTCGAAGCCTCGAAGCCTCAAAGCTAGATGATGCACTGAGAATACTGGGCTCCAAAAATGTTTGGTAGGGTAAGAGGCCAGAAAGGGGAAGGGGCAATGAAGAAGTCTGAGGAAATTACCCTCCCTGTTTACCTCTTGGGGAATTTAACTTCCTTCAAACAGTACCTGTGCGGTTTGAACAGCTTCGAAGTGTGATGTTCTTGAGTAGATAAGTAAATGGCATGAAACTTATTATTCTAGATGTCTAGTCGGGCATCTATAATTATGGCTGACATTTCGGTCAAATATTGACTAATAACTAGCACAACAACGGGACAAGTAGGTTCCTAGAACTTCCATTTCGAACCATATCTGTGGAGAAAATCCGTGAGCAGATGATTTTTCCAGACGGAGGGAATTAGTATTGCAAGACGTACTTTACAAGTGGCTGAGAAATTGCTATAATGCATTTCGAATCTCTTTCGATCATCGAACATCTCAAAAGTCATAACTAGTCTCTTTATATCCGTACATTTGTAGCCACATCGTGACCAGAAAAATATCCTAATGTCTCGCAATTGGGGGGACAGTCGACCAGGAGATCAGAAGCTACCCATCTGGGCTTTCAAGTTAGGAACCCTGGCTTCTTTCTTTCGGGGTAGCTTTTCGTCGATAACTAGGTAAGAGGCGATACTATCAAAGCCTAGATATAGTGATCGTCCTACAGTCATGACGTGTCTGATCTGCTGGATCGTGTAAACCCGTGTATCCTGGCTAGCGATCTGCCTCAACAGGGCCCGTGTAGACAGGCGATTGTTCCGGCAGGGAGACTGTCACAATACACCTCCATCTCTTCCGATCACTCTGCGCCTTCGCTCGCCCCTCATCATCAGGCGAGTACATCTTTCCACCCTTCGTATCTCTCCACGTATCCCAATAATCCTGCAGCGCAATCTCACACCCAGCTACATGCTCGCTGTGGATGACAAGCTGTTCTTCTTCCCACCAGTATGCCGGACTTCCTAGAACCAAACAAATCGTCTCTAGATTCGGCGCATTCAGGAAGAGATTCATGACGGAGGGGAAGCCTAGCTCAAGATATGTCTGTACATCCAACTGGTACATATCCGCCACGAAGACAGAAACAAATCGCAAAGGTTCTAATCCATCTTTCCCATACTTTATCAAGGCTTTGCAGGTCTCGGTTCTCATGTGCAGAGTATCGATTTTCGGATTGAATCGCACGCCTTTGTATGGTCGGATCCATTGAATCCCATATTCCTGCCAGATGCCGTCATCGACCGCCTCAGGCTTGTTGAATCCAAACATTTCTTTGTACAGCCCGTTCAATATATTGTTCGATTCGTAGGTCGCGCCGAGGACGGTGAGGGATGTCGTGTCGGGTTTGGGTTGTGGTCGTGATGGATCATCGCAGATTTCCTTCTCCCACATGGCCATCTTGCGCTCCATGGAGATGTGTGGGAATTCCACGACTCGTGGGGGCAGCGATGCCTCCCATATTCGACGGCGCAGCTCGGTTGGTAGGAGGGAGAACTTGGGGAACGTGTTGAGGGTGGGTGTTGGTGTGGCCATTGTTGGTGTTTTTGCAGTTGATAGAGAGAGGGGTGAAGCTTTCAATCCCCGCCTTACGTACAGTACAAGACTTTAGCGGCTGATCTCCACTTGCGGCTGCCTCGGTTGGCTGCAGGTTTTGTTTACAAGTAGTAACTCCCGGGTTCCTGGTTCCTTGTTGCTTAAGAATTTCGTAATCAACAGCGCAAGAAATGTGGTAAGATGGTGTGTAAATCCATAAGTAAGGTCGATTTCCGTTCACATATATCACCCCTTTGGCCAATGCTCATTCCAGAATATTTTGACGAGTACCTAGGTACTTGATACAGGGTTTGCTTCATAGCACTTTGAAAGTATTCTTCATTACTCTTATTGATTATCCACCAAGCCCAATTTCCAGATCGCTTTCTCTCTTTCTAGCATCTTTGGCTTACAAAATCTATCGCATAATCTAGACTTAATCCTACCGGGACTTCTCAAGTTTCAAGGATGTAGCCCAAATCCTACAAATCCTGGTCCATATGCCATCAGCTTGACCCTTGGCACCATATAACCAGAACAAAACCTAGGCACCCATTCATCCAAAGATAGCTGATATTTATGAATAATTTCTCTCCATAAACTGCAGCACTGTGGTGTCTTCGGGTCGAGGAAAGGAGACAACTCCTGAGGAACGGACTCCGCAAGCCACAACTGTCTGAGGCTGGTGAATGCACTCATGTAATAGAAACACTTCTCGACAGTATTCTTGCGTCGCCAAAGTTTCCATATAGGATGCAATCTATCGCCAAGTGCGAGGTTGTGTATGGTTCCAGGCCATTTCGGCTGCCACAATCCACTTTTGTAGGCAGTTCCGAGACTTTCATTTGCGATGAGATCGTGATAGTTCGAGATGAAGATGGTGCTGTGTTGCTGATTGAATCTTATCAAGCTCTTGGAGCTACCGGGTATACATGCCTAAGAACGCTGTCAGAGCCCTTCTAGCACATTTGGAGCTAGGTAGGACAAGCTACTTACACCGTTGCTCTCCAAGAAAACCTCTCGTGATTCGAAGCATACACTAAGCAATTGAACATCCTTCACATCTTCTAGTTGAAGGGGTAAACATGGGTCTTGTGGTGTGGCTGTGAAGAAGACATGTGGGGTTTTTTCCGGCATGAGATCTCGATAATGCGCTGTCACGGTGATCATGCGCTTCGAAGAGGGGAGAGCGAACTTGAAGATGAGGCGTCGAAGTTCTGTAGGGAGGCGAGGGAATGGGTGAAATTGCTTCAGAGGCCCCGGCGTCCAGAGTTTGAGTCGCAAGAATCTTGCAGAGAGGTCTTCAATATCTTCTTCGTCTGTGATCGGCATGTTGCGTGGCTGGTTGTATATCTTTGCCTTGCTCGTCGGAGATGAAGGAATTTGTCGAATATCGAGAAGGCTGTACTTAAATTTGGTCACCATTTCTCAAGCGATAAAGCGTTTTATCGTCATGTCAACAAACCAGTCTCACCCTAGGTACTTCAAGATCACTTCGGTACGCGCTAGCGCGTTCGAGACACTAGTTTTGCTACATTCTCATCTCACCCTGAATGTCACCGACTTTTTTCGAGACATCTAAATTTCTGGGTGCTCAACTTCGGAAGTTGAGCACACGTTGGGAGTTTCATTTCACGCGAAACACTTGATCTTCGTGGCATCATGGCCAAGACTCCAGATTTGCTGGTACGCGTGTGCACGAATATTCGAGGACATTTCAACGCCGTCAGACACAAGACAGGCAAGTCTGATTTCTTCAAGAAGTTAGCACGCAAAGGCAAGGTTTCCAAGACCACCGGAACTTCATCATCAACCACTCCAGCCAACATGAAGTCTGCCCCTGTTGTCAGCTCCAATACCCCATCCGAGGAGCCTGTCAATTTCTCAGCTCACTCTCTTCGATCCCTCGAAATGGACGTCCCCGAGTTCAAAAAGTTTCCCGATCTGCCTCTCGAGTTGCGTCGTATGATATTCCTGTTCGCCGCCACACCAGATGAGTATCGTTTCATTCCTGTCGAGCTCAATCTCAAAGAGGCAGACGAGGAATTTGGTTTGTACTTCACCTTTGACATCAGTCCCAAGCAATCTCCACGGCTCCCCGAGTGGCCAACGGACGAGTTCGGCATCAGCCTGCTATCGGCCTGCCGTGAGTCGCGTGAAGTCTACCTCGAGAACCACAAGCACATCTTACCAGCCGGCTTCCAGAGCATCATCCGATACAACCCCGAGGACACGATCATTCACATTCAGAACTTCGAGGAGTTGCAACGTAGTCAACAATTTGCGGACGCGCTTCGGGCAGGTTGGCGTAAGCAGAAGTGGTTCACTGAGATCAAGCATTTGGCTGTTCCCATCTTCTCGTTCATGGAAGACGCTGAAGTTGCTCACCCGATCTGGGGAGACCATGGTCACGGATCTTTGATGGCTGCTTTCGAGAATCTGGAAACTTGGATGGGTGTTATCATTCCAGGTGACTTGACGGCTGGAAGAGAGGACGCGCAGAGGCATTACATGGAGATCATGACCCGGGTTGTCAGGGGTGAACTTCAGGTGTACAAGCAGGTGATCAATCCTAGCTACAAACTTCCTATTGTTGAGATCTTCGAGGTTCTAGTTCATGGTGACGATGAGGAAGTGGAGGAAGTGGAGGATGGAGAGGATGGGGAAGACATGGATGATTGGATGGATATCGATGACATGGAGGGCGATGGGGAGTTTGGCGAGTAAACAAGGCTCTCTGATGCAATGGATAGTTTGCTTTTATGTTTAGGGGTTGTTTTCAACTCTAGTCTCAGAGACGGAGTAGGTAGTATGCAAAACTGCGCTGTCTCTATTCTCTAACTTGATGCCCAGTGATTATCTGTTCCGTCAGCGCGTTGCTGTTGCTGTGATCTAGGTTTCGAACTGGGATCAATTGGTTGCTCGAATTTGTGCGACCAAATCGACGGTAGTGAATTATTTAAACCTGATGGTATGAAATTGATCTATTTATTATTTTCCATCAGGATACATCATACCTAGGTACTAGTCATTCACCCGACTCCATCTCAATACTTCTAGCTACCGGATCACTGATTTAACTAGAAGAGCTCCATGACCATCAATTTACCTTTCGAATTCATCGCCACGCATGAATTCAACACGCCAAGCAGTTGCGCGCCATTGAAATACTTTCTTTTCCTCCTCTTACATGTCGAACACCCCACGCGCAACTTCTTAGAACAAGTATCGCGCCTCGACATCCACACTTTCTTTCCCCGGTGGTAACCCACAACTGCACCAATCAAACAACATCAAACTTCTATGAAAAAAAGAATACAATCCTCGCCTCCACTTCGAGACTCAGTTAGCTCCAGCATCACTGCATAAGCTAGGATTCCAATCCTTGGGCACTTCCTCCAGCTCTTGTCTTCGACATGAATTTCGCGCAAGCTCCCGCCATGATCACTCCTACCAGCGAGTTGCAGGTCGCCACCGATTTGGTCATCACTTCTCCGTCAATGACCGGGCACTCTGACATCGTTCCACCTCTTCCCCAAACTTCTTCTCGACTTGCGCCTCATGATCTTTGAGCATGTTGTCCCAAGCAACCACGGTTCACATCCATAATTTCGAGGAAGGGTTCAGACAACACGTGAGATTTGGTGGAATCTTAATGGCAATCGAACTCGGCTGGCGCAGGCAGAAGTGGCTTTCTGAGATCAAACATCTTGCCACTCGTATTTATTCCCTCGACTCCAATTGGTATGAACATGGCCCCTTGATGGTGGCGTTCACGAGCCTGGAATCATGGACTGCGGTCATCCCCCCTACAACAATCCTCTGAGCCCTAACTACGAAGAGGCTAGGCAACAAGCGCAGCGCGATTTGGAGAAGTACAAGAGAGACACGAATCCCAACTACAAGATCCCGCGTATCTCTGTTCAAGCCCGAATTCAGTGTTGATTTACGTGCAAATCGGTTGTATTGATCTGTGTGGATGCCGGTGGATTGCAGAAGTGTTGGGATGGGAGCGAGACCTGTACATTAGCAAAACAGCAAGGAAGGAAGAATAAACTGCTAACTTATTGAATCTTGCCATGTTCGTGAAACAAGTCATTCATTTCCATTCTCAGTTTAAAGATTCTCTCTAGTGGCAGTTTCTAGGACGTCTTGGTGTCTGAACATTAGTTTTCTTTATCCTAGATTCAGTCCGTCCAACGAACCAGGATTTATCTCGGTTTAGCTATTCGTCGGCGATTTGTTTTCGTTTTCGCCTGCCATACTGGCAGGCTCTATGGAGTTGAATAAGCCGCACATTCAATGGCAATAATAATAATTTCCACAAGAAGTACGGCTTGATTGATATTGTAAGACTATGACATGTACTGTCCGATATTTTGTCTGTAGAGGAAAAGGAGCTCGCTTAAGGGGAAACGAATATTGATCTAGCGAGCGAAACTGACCCCCAGTACCCCGCCACGATCCTCCGTTGCTACGTTCTCATCAGCTGTCGCCCGCTCTAAAGTAATTCTTTCCCTTTGCAGTATGCTGTAACTGTAATTTCTAGGATAAGGAATGAAAGCGATCTGATCATAAATGAATCCTTCGTTAGGGCAGTCCACTGTCAGTAGATCTCCAAATTCAGAGACGAGTTTTACACGCAGTGGCTCAGCTTTTGTACGAAGCACTTCGGCTTCCAAATTTTTCCCAAGGCTGGAGAGAGCTTGGGAAAGATAAAATTGAGTTCACGCAATCGTGGCTGCTGACACCGACGTCGTGTTCTTGCAATAGTCGAGTGCAGTGCGCAAGGATAATCTACATCAAGTTAAACCAAGAACTGAAGTCCATACATGATCTTTCTAGGTAGATGTCTTGAACTTACTCAGCTTCTGTAGCTTTTCCCATCCGGAGATGCGCAATGCAAATTCCAATATATGCATTTATCGTTTGGGCGTTCCGTTTCCCATTCAGCTCAACCGAAATTCCAAGATTCTTTTCATTCAGAACAAGCGATTCTGAGAAGCGCCTTGCAAGATTGAGGATTCAATGGATAAGGAATCGGTGGCAGACCGCGCCACCAGAGTATTCTCCAAGCGCTCTGATTACAAGCGCTTCAGCCTGGCCGGCCAATTCCAGACTCTCACCGTAACGCCCCTGGAATGCCCGAACGAGGGCAATGTTGACATAGCATCGGGCAAATTGCCGAGGGGCTGACTCCTCTATTGCACTTTCCCGGGTGAGAGAGAGTTCTGGCAAATCTCTCATCTGCGTTTTCGAATTGCCGACAGAATAGATACGCTACTCCAAGACCGCTTTCGGATAGACTGTAGATTTGTTGTTTAGCATCGAGACTCAGATCAAGGTCAGTGGCTATCGGTGGATTGTCCTTGTACGCCAGATATATTTCATAAACTCTCTGTTTGTGGAAGAGCGCTTCTCTGCACTTAGTGATGCCCTCTAGAATCAATGTAGCTCCCATAGCCGCGTGGATATTGTAACGGACAAAGTTCAGCTTCGCAATTCCTAGGTGATCAACCATCTGCAAAGCATCTCTCATGATCCGCGTGGAATCTGCACTAAAACCTCGTCCCCACAAATATACCCCGGCATCGATCAGTTATTTGCACAGTTCGAGTTGTTCCAACAGTGGGAGCGGATTAGCTACATGCTCTTGCAGGCTCAGAACTTGAGGAAGATACAGTTCGAATATTGGCCAGCTTCCCAGGTCCGGAATAGCGATCGGGCTGGGTCGCGGAACTGCCCTTCTAGCAATAGTGATAGCTTTCAGAAACACCTTGTTCAGACGGGTTGGATCGCCTGCGAGTCGATGCAATACTACCCACTGCAGAGATCTGTGCATAGAGAGGTAGTATTTGTCATTTTTGTGTGTCCTCCGAACTAGCTGTCTTCTGGACAGCTTTCGTGTCATCTCTTGGAAGCTGGAAGGTGTTAAGTCTGAATAGCATCTATCCTTCGACCCAAGCTGTTGTCTGAGGAGCATAGTACTTACTGGTCCAAGTCTTCTAGTCCCAGAGAAATAAAGTCTTGCTCTTTGCAGGCATCAACAAATTCCTTCCGGAATCTCGTCTGGATTGAGAAAGGCGAGTATCTCATGTAATTCTAGCGCAGTAGCGGGAAGCTCCATCAGTGCAACATCACAGACGTTTTGGAGCGTCTTCTCATACTGCCAGGTGAAGGTGTTACTCTCCCCTTTCCACAAGACAGAGGATTTGTTGAAACGCTCGAAGTACTCCCTAAGTCTGCAATTCGACTGCAGGATGTATCCTCCCACCGTCGCAATCGACAGGGGATATCCACCCAGCGCTTGGGCGATCTTCTTAGCAATAGCTTTGTCCTCTAGCAGAGTTTCCTCTCTCCCAAGTAATTGCATCAGGAGTGAGGTAGCTTCTACGATTGACAATGGCGCTACGGCAATGTTGGTGAATATGGCGGTACACTGGTTTAGGTCTGGTATCTGCGTGGTGATGAGAATAGAGCCTCGAGTATTCATGTTGTTGGGCATATACGTTGCGATATCCTTCCAGGAACTGACATTGTCGAAGATGAGAAGCCAGTTGCGGTCTAATATTGTTAGATTTTGGAACACGTTATATCAAAATACATGACACCTACTCGTTCCATCGAACCAATTGCGAGCTTCCTCGATCATTGAATCCATATCCTTACTTCGCCGGCTACCATTCGTTGATGTTGACGAAGAGAGTGCAGACAAGCCGATCCTTGAAGCTAGGGAACGAAACTTCTGGCTGCTTGGCCTTGTCCTCACCAAGTCCACTCCGGGAGAGCATTTTGATTGTCTCGATGTGTTGTCTCCGTAGAGTTTCTCTATGGATAAGTTCTGTCTCCGGCTCAAATAGTTTGCGGTACTTCTGCATTTTAACTTGTGGTTGTTGCAGTTTCTGCAGAGGTGTGGATGTCCAATCCAGCGGGTGAAATTGTCTGAGTTAACGATCAGCCTTCGGACAAAGCTTTCGTCCTACGTAAAGAGTCATACACAATGGATTGGTGTTTAGATATTTGACTGTGCGAAGACAGAATTCTAGGTATTCGGCATAAAGATCTCGCAGTGGCCATTGCAGCGAGGGGTTGTCGGGGGAAAGTGCCAAGTACGCATCGAACATTGGCAGCGAGTTGTTCAGATCCACAAGAATGTCAACAATAGACTCCATCATCTCAGCATGTTTACATGCACACTACGGGAAGTTAGCCAAGCTACAATGAAATGTACGATAAATGATTCGTCTGACCACAATTATTGCCTCGGTACCACCCCATACTAAGGACGCAGCCCAGCTTCCCTACATCGACGAAGTGATGGCTGCTGAAAATGACTGGAGATGTTTGATGCTCGTAAGGAGTTTCTGGATCAGTGAAGGAACCTTAGTACGGCTATAGGACACAGACAAATCTATCAGTGATCTTCGAAAAACTTCGAAGTCCTGAATCTTCGTAAAGGCGTCGCAATTTTGGTGCTGGAGTCTGTGTGTCTTTTCCAGTACCAACTTCTCCCACAGTTCTGTGTTACCCAGAGCCATGACGAGTATTTTCTGGCCTTTGGGTTCTCAGATACAAGCGATGGAAAGCATGATGATAAGTATGACCGAAGATACAAGATTGCAATAAGACCTGTCTACCGCCAGCATCTGACAGGGCCGGCGAAAGCCAATGGAGTGGGTTCTGGAATGTTTCCAAGTCTCTTATCATCGCCCCGTCCCATTATCAACGACACAAATCGTGGGACCTGTACCCTTGTATGCCTCCTTGAGCCGCTCTTGATTTTGGCGACCAACTTCATCCTCGTCTGCCTTCAAGCGAGCAGCAACCTCAGTGAAGATCAATTCTTTCCATGGCTGTCGTAGACTTTGTTCAATGCCAGCAGCTGGGAGAAATGCGCTTGGCTGAGCCGGAGACTCTCCGGAAAAAGTGGAAGGCATATTTGAGGTTCGCGGGTGTTGCTAGGTGTTCGCAAGACTTTCTGCACAACAAGGCTATCTGGAATGTTGAGAAAGCTAGAAGATTGGGGCTATGTCCGCTTTTTTGAGCGATTGCACATGCGAGCATCTTAGGCTAATATAGATCGATCATGGCATGACCATGCTCACGGCTACCCTCAAACGGATGTGTGAATGGAGGTGACCTGCAAGCCATCAGCCACAGAGGAATATGTCGCCCCCAATCAAGACCCACCACGGATCTTTCAGATTCTGAAAATCTTAGTGGACTTGCTATCGATGATTCCATGGCCAATAAGAGCTTGGGGTTTATTATCGAAGGCATCATCTGATGCATGTGGATATCTCAGAGGTCAGGAAGTTCTGGTATGGAGACCCAACAAATCGGGCGTAGGTCAAAGACCTTGTTTTAAACTGCCAAAGAGGCAGCGAACTCTGCGGCGGCACCAAAGAATGAGCGACCAAAATGGCCTTAACTTACTCTTGGTCATAATGTGCTCAATATAAAATTGTCATTCCCAAGGAATGTAGAGGTATCTCTCAAGCTGTCTTCGACACAATTTTCGGGCGATCAACTGTGGTCCACGGCCTGACACTTTCGGTATTTTCGAAAAATATCCAAGTGCTGTTCGCTTGTACTCAAAAGATAGAATTTTCAGTACAAAAGGATATCTACTCCGGAGTAGACATTTACCATCCCAGCTCCCGTGTATTTTCTCCCATCGTCCCTGGGCCCAAATGCCTCACTGCCAAGATTTGACGACACCATATGGCGCATGCTCAGTCAACCCAATGATTTTGCCATGACATAAACTAGGTGCCCAATAGTTGAAGTGAACGTAATCCGCTACCATAGAAAGATTCTACTCTATCTGAGCGACGTGCATGATGATTTTGGACCACATGCTCTAGTCACTGCACTCGAAGTCGAAACGGAGAAGGAGAAATTTCGCATGCAAGGACATACCAATCCCATCATGAGGGTAGGATGCAGCCCGGATGAGACCCTGATTGTCTCCAACGCATGGGACGGGTATTCGAAAGTTTACGCTGCTAAGGACGGGAAGAATCTCGGGGATCTTGGCCCGACTGGTGGTCAGAACTGGACGTGTGAGTTTTCCCTCAATGGAGAAAATCTTGCTGTCGGTTGAGGGAATAGAGGTCCAAGTAATTTGGCAACCCAAGGGTCTGCAGAGTTATCCTGTTGCTTTTGAAGGAATGATGGGCTGGCAGAGACATATTTCTCGGTCCCTTGGCGGGCTGAGGCTTGCCATTAGGGCTGCGGATGGGAGGTTGGTTGTTCATGATGTGCTGCGAGATCTATGGTTTGGAATAAATCTGACAGTTACGCGATCGGCCAAGGAGATGGATGGTGAGGTCTCTGGCGCAGTGTGGATTAATGGAGGAAGACGATTTTTATTAATCCCGATAGACGAATGAGAAGTGGAAATGGGCCACGGGAGAAAAGGATAAATGGAGGTCTGGAATATGGTTCAATAATTTGGTCGTGATGGAGAAAAGAAGACTCATTGGTTCGAAGACCAATATTTAGGTTCAATGGGTATTTGGCTTGGCGAAGGTCATTGAGTTGGCCATTGGAAGAAAACCTATGGAATGAAAGATAGTGGTGATTTGTCGGCGGTTCAATAGGGGATCAGATGAGTTCCCAAAATAATTCTATACAACCCAAAAGAATGTCTAGTGTTATTGACTGTCTAAATATCTCCTCAATGTCTAGGTTTGCAGTCTCCATAATCAAAACCACCCCGCCATCTCGACCCCTCGATCCCTAACCCTCCTCACCAAAGTCGTAGACACAGCAGTCGAAGTTGGCTTCAAACTCCCAGATCTCATTCTACTCGCCCTCTGCGTTGGTATCAGCGGCAGCATCGCTCCACCAGTAGGAAACGGGATCGTAGGTGCATCAGTCGGGATCGGGACAGCTTGAGCAGTTGGTAAATTTGCATTCCCCGTCGTCTTTGCCGCTTTGCTGTTGGGCGATTTGGATTTTGGGACTGCGTTATCTGTTCCATTCCCCTTCGAACATCCTGCTTTGGGTGCCTTGGTCTTCTTGGCTGCTTTTGATGATGCAATTTCTTGTCGGATGTAGAGGAAACCCGCGACGTCTTCTAGATCTCGTGCTTCGACAGCTGGTGCTGCTGTTGTCTTTGCGGGTTTGCTTTTGGCGGCTTTGGACTTGCGAGCTGAAGTGTCGGTGCCATTTTCCCTGCCTCCACTTTCTATCTTTGCTGGCTTTGATGAGTTATGTCTCTTTGATGCTTTTAAGGATGCTGCCGTTGCTTGTCGGATATATGAGATGTCTGCATAATCATCATTTACTGAGTCAGGGTCTCGTGTGAGGACGGAATCGATAGATGGTATGTCCACTACGTCTTGTCGTTCATGAAGTGACTCGAAATCAACATCTTCAACTTTCCCACGAGGCAAAAGTGGAACAGTATCTGAGCTTGCGATAGGTGGGACAGCGACCTTCGCTGCAGCGTTGGGAGGGAGCGTACTGAGAGCTGGCGAGAGCGATTCAATTGCTGTAGGTAGTCGAGCGGAGGCTGTGATGGAGCGAGAACGAAGGCTTGATGAATTTCGTCCCTTATGAGCTGCCGAGAGAGACAGGAATGTCAAAAAGACCAAGGAGTGTGGGATATGCATCTTGTCAAATGTGTTCTCAGTTCTTTGAATTTGGATGATGCAGAGTTCGAATTGTGGACAACCCCAAAGCGATGACAATTTAGATGGAAAAGGAAAAGTGAACCGCGCGAGAAAGAATGAAAGTGATGGTGGAGGGTGAAGGAGGAATATTCAAACGAGCGTGGACTCGGTGGTATTTATGATTGAAGCCATTGAAGCCTAGTTAAGAGGGTGTTCTCGATTTAGAAGCACTGGCCTGATATTCTAGAAATACAGTTCAGGTTATCCACTGATAAGCTCCAGATCTCCACTGACGTTTTGGCCAAGCAAGAAGTTACGATAGGGTCTTGGGTGTGCTATTTGGGTTCTCGGTACGAGCAGTATTGACTTTAGCTAAGTATGATTTAGGACGTTTGGAATTTTGGGGGAGGTCTGTTTCGTGTATACGATGAATGTTCGGCAACTATAGAATTTTATTCCAAGACTATATTCTGGTATTTTATCATATGGAAGATATTTCGAGGTGCAAATAAGATTCAGATGAAACGGCATATGCGAGTTGCATGAATATCAGCGCCAAGGCTCTGATCCTCCCTCTGAGCATCAACTCAATCAGCCATCTTGTCTTCGCCAACATAGTATCGCTCCACTCATATCAGAGAAGCAAACAAAATAGTTCGGACAATCTGATCCGGCGTTTAACACGCTTGCGGGCTGTAGGGGGTGCATGGGTTCCCGACGTCAAAATAAATCTGGTGTTTTGAACACTGGTCTCGCTTATCTCACCAGATCTCGAAACTCGAGCCGAGCCCTTTCTGCGAATATCCCTGCTCATAACGTAGCACGTTGAGAGGATTTGGGAACTTAGACACGATACTTTCGTGGACTTCTGATGGTTTATCTGAGTCTCTTGTGTTGTTTCCGATGATGGAAAATCTCGAGGGCTGACACCAAATGCGAAAACTAGAATGGAAACCACGCGTATAAAGTTCGGAGGTTTGAGTTCAAGATGGCGGTAACCTTCAGGAGCTACTTCGGGAGGGAGGAAGTATGAGATGCTATGGACAAACTTGTCAAAACTAAGCCCATTGACACAGGCCTTGACAAGCAACGAAGCTCAAATCAAATCTTAATCAGATTGTGGTGACAATATAAACATTGGAGAGAGGTATCAATTGATTTTTTTCTCAACTTATGTAAAACACCTATATATCAAGCTCCGATCTAGCGAACATAACAGATTCTGTTTTTCTCGAATTTTCATACTCCAACACCACCAAAAACAGCAGCAAGACAAAGAAAACAAAAGCAACCAAAGGAAATAATCTATACACAGTGAATGCAGACATGCATGTACGGCCCACTCTTCGCTCCTTACTAGTCCAACCGATTTTCTGGGGCGATTTCGCTAATCCTAAGCGGAGGTGATAGGGCGGACGCGGGTTTGGAAAGTGGAGGGGAATCCACCAGATGGGGTAGGCATGCCGGTTGGGATCAATGGAAGACCATTTGATGGGATTGGGATGGTTGGGAGACCTGAAGGGGCTCCGAAGTTGTTGTTGCCCTGGAACTTGGCGCCTGCGGATGGAAAAGCCGATCCAGATTTGAATGCACCAGTTGGCCTTTCTCCTCCAAATCCACTTTCGAATGCAGCTCCAAAGCCAGTTGGTCGAGGGCCTCGTGATCCAGTCCCAAAAGCTCCACCAGGACCTCCTGTTGGGAAGCCACTAGGGAAGCCGGTAGGGAAGCCGGTAGGGAAACCGGTAGGGAAACCGCTTGGGAGAGGTCCAGTTGGTCTCGCGCCAGTTTGTTGAGGACCTCCGAAGTCAGTTCCAGTTGGCATAGACAGAGATTCGAAGTTGCCGCCTGAGGGGACTTCGCGAGCGAAGTTTCTGGCCGATTGTGGTGATCCAGACTCAAATGGTCGGCTACCGGTTGGAAAAGGAAAGTCGGAGTCAGTGTTACTTGGGAATCCCGAGTGTTGTGCTCCGATTTCGTTCTGTCCAGATGGTCTGGCGAATCCACCACTGCCAGACACATGACTGTGCTTTCCATGACCACCAAAGCCACCAGTTCCTTGAGGGAATGCAGCACTTCCAGTTCGGACGCCAGTAGGGCGTCCAGAGAATTCTGACATGTCGGTTGGCATAGACTGACCAGCAGAGGCGCCAAAGGACTGCGCTGAAGCAGAGCTGGCCAAAGCAGCAAGGATAAGGGGCGCGAAGGATCTCATGATGAAGTGATAAAAAGAAGTGGCACTGCCTTGAAGTGGAAAAATGCTGAAGTGGACTGTGAAGGAGATGAAAGAAGACAAAGTTGATGAGGATGATGAGGATGGAGAAAAAATTGAAGGAATGGCTATGGATACTTATAACAAATATCCATCCTCGCTGAAAACAATTTCCACATAATATTGACATTAGAAGATACCGACGGAGCGCTGTTTCCATCTGAATGTCCGGATGAACTCCACATCTCAAAGTTTTGTTTCGACTTCCCCCACAGCTACGTGTGCATGAAGGACCACAGTTGGAAAACACGGTACCTTACCTGCCCCAATCGCCGGCTGTCAGTAGTAATAGCTCCGATCTTGGCACTATATCCTCAAATATATTATGGAAATTTTCCACAATTAGATTGGTCGAGATCAACATTGCGTGGGTGATGGGATGAAACAAGGCACACGCGTACCATTTCATTGGTTGCCAAGATATCCCGATCCTCAATTCTCAGCCTCCCGCCCGCCTTGTGGAAGACTGAAAAGTTAGGGATCGGTTCAAATGTTGACCGAGTGTTGGGGAGATAGTACTTCCAAAGTCAAATTCTAAAAGGGGCCTACTGGGGGCACAAGAAAAGGCCAGAAAGATGCCTCAAAGTCGACGTTTCGGAAAGAAATCCCTCCAACCATTCCCCAGTCATTGCCTGGGAAAATTACTTGAATGTAAGCCGCAATATGTTTGCTGCGTGGGTTATTGTCAAGTCGTACGTCGATCTGATGTTGCACCGCCGCCCGAGGGTTGAAACAAGACCCATTTATATCCACGCATTTCCCTGCGCGTACATCAACGGACTTCCAGCACAAGCCACTGATTGCCCATTGCGAGAGATAGCGGCTTGAAATAGATGTGATTGTGGCTGGTGACGGGTGACGGAGCTTCTTTGCGTGCTTGTTTTCAGGTTTGCGTGGCTGAGATTCGTTTTGGTCGTTGAAGATCATCAACAGATGGAGTTGAAGTCGCAAGCAAAAATGAAGGAAAACGTTCGATCGGCAACGGCAGAGAGTTTGTTTGCTGGAGGTGTTCACATTGATTGTTGTAATCATGTATGAAAGCCCAAGATCTTCCACCGAGAAGAAATCGAAAGGGGTGAGGACTTCACGTGTCGAGTCACGTGTGGTGGTGGCTAATTTCCGGCAGTTTAGAGGGACATCATAACTCACTTCTGTAGAATTCTCAGCTCGAGTGAACATCACCCGCGTGCAATATCAACTACCTCGACTAGAACCCAGAAAGGCATCTATCTACAGCTTTTCTACTCTTCAGTTACTGCACACAAAACAACTAACCCAAATCCAAATATAGCTCTCATTGGGTCGTCGTCGTCGTCGTCCAGAGCAGATAGAGTTCGAGACTGCTGCACCAAGGATGCATTCAAAATACAATTACTGGAAGGGTTCAGTCCCGAGATGAGATTGCTTATATTTGAGAAGGTCTGATGACACGCTCCATACTTTGGCCATTCCTGACAATTTGATAGCTTGCCGAAGATGATCTATTCAAATATCAATCAGCTTCATTCCTACCCCTCCAACTAGTCTCGGGCAAAATCAACACTCTTGCCACCCCCTTTCGATACCGGGAATAGAATTGAGGGAATACCTCCTCCAATATCGTCTTCGTCGTCAAGTCACAATTCGCAATATCTCCCTTCACACTTGTCGTCTGATGACTCGGCATGAGTTGAGCTGCGAATGGGATCACGTCTCTGAGATACTAGGATATTGAGAGACTGCTCAAGCTAGAAAGTGTTTGGTAGGAACCCTGACTGATTTCAGGACTCTCTCTCTCTCTCTCTCTCTCTCTCTCTCTTTCTTTAATGTTCTGCCTAATTGGGATCTTCGTATGCCAATTCCTCGAAACGTCAGCCAAGCCATCTCACAAAAGATACCTCGCGCAGCTCTTCACCTCGATAGCTACCTGTGCCCTAAGTCTGCAAAAGAGGAGAAGCAACTTGCCTCGTCATATCCGCCGGCCAATATTACGTCAATCACGTTCGTTCCAGCATCCAGTCCGAATGTCACCGCCCTGCACAACTGCTTCGTCGAAGCCTCCAATCTACAATCTATCAACATGGCATCGCAGCGGGGGATATTGCCGATTCCTGGTACTATACCTACCATTCGGACTCTCAAAGTAAACCCGAGTAGCTGGAAGTTCAACAAACGTTGATGTGATTTGGGAATGTAAGTATGGCCAATCTAAATTCACGCCAGGCGCATTCCATCACCCAGCGTCCATGCCCTCAGTTCCAGACTACTGACCAATATTCTGCTGACTATGATTCATTAACTAGAAATTTCCTCTAATCTGAAAAATCTTCACATTCGAGGTCTCGATTCTTCCTTTCGAAGGGTACAACCAGAGTATTTCCAACAGCTACGGAGCTTCACAGGGTTTCCCTATGATCGTCGAACAAGGGCTTCAACTTACTACCCCCACCAAGAAGGGACAGCATTGCTGTTGAACCAGTTTCCTGCTGCCCTGCTCTTACTGGGATACATTGACGTGTCAACCACGATGAGCGACTTCAACATTGCCTCGTTAATCAACAAACCAGGCCTCCGAGCTCTCCGGCTCTGCGAAATTAGTGAAAGCTATGAGAATCGGTTCATACAGGAAGTATTGACCCAAGGGGGGTGCACACACCATGCGGTCCATGCCCATATCCGACGTTTGGGCACCTCGTTCGAAGACTTGCTTCCGATCGCTTTCCCAGCATATATCTTCAATTGACGTGGCGGTGATTCAAAAATCGTGTTCTGTACTTGAGGAGTTGAGTTGAACCTTGGAATCAACCGACTCAATGACGATGTAAGTCCCCAGTTCAATAATACTTTCGCTCTTTACCTCCAAGCTAATCACATTCCACCTAGCATATCCAATTTCTAGAAACTATAACCATCTTGCCCCATCCCCGAACTTAAACACTGCGAACTTAAACTACCAGAACCGAGCTGGAAGAAGTCAATCTTAGCTGAAAACCTCGATCACGAATTCGCCGAAAGTGCTTGGAAAAATCCTCTATTCTGCTGAAAAAGCATCTCTCTCTCGCCAATCTGAAAAGTCAAAATATAGCAGCTTATCTATTTGGATACATCTCGCGGGGACATAGATAATTTGGACTGGAAGAGGCCTTGAGGCTAGTGGCCATCCTCGACGTCCCACAAGGAACTTCTGGGTCTCTTGAAAAGATGGTCAGCCCAAAAAGCAAGAAGTGAAGAAGTTCCGTAGTTCTCTGATATATTTCGTTGGTTCGAATGGGTTTGCAATGAGGGGAGAAGTCTAGCACGACGATCCTCAACACTCAAACCAAATTTCTTATTCTACATACAGTAATAGAAGAGGATCTCAATGAACAACGTCCTCCGATGTCCTTTCGAATGGCCCTTGAAGACCCGAGGAAAATAGTTCTCATGAATTATGAGCGAGGATGGTTCTGTAAAGGGACTCGCATACTTGGGAATCATTTATGCTGGACAAAGATTTTACGGCCTGCATTACTTATGTGTTACATATGCATCCTAGAACTGGGGGAAATGACTAGCCAGGTTCAACTCCAGCATTTCCACATCTCCGAGCGAAGTTTTGTCTTTTCGTTTACTGTCACCGTCACTTGAGCCAACATTTCCCAACCCATTGCGGAAAAGTCAGATTGGATCTGAAAGTTTCCAGATACCCGGGGAGAGGACTTTGGAGGACATGAGAAAGAGCAGGCAATGGTCTTCAACTCTCTTCCCAGTTGCGAAGGCGGGGGAGTACGACCGCAAATATGGCCCAAGCATAAAAGGTGAGTCGATCGATTTTTGTTATCGATATCCTCGCTTGTTTGCACTCCCTTGCAACACAGTTCACGACTGGCAACGCAGAAGTAACCTATGTGTCTTCAGAGACGTTGGCAAAAAAAACGAAAAGGTTGGGTATTCCACGGAGTTGGGCTGTCTGGATGTCAGTTCAATAACGAGGAGGAAGATAACGATATCTGTCTGCAACGCGTTTGACTACGAGGGCACCTTCTGAGCAGACGATGAGCAAACAGCTTTGAAGGGGTCTGGTTTCTTGAAGACATGTTTGAGAAAAGCATCATGCAGCTACTTCTCCGAAGAAGCAGAAGGAGTGGGAATTGGAAGGAGATTTGGTTCAGGTTCCGAGCAATTCATTAGGGTATGCAGCATATTGGCTCCCGTTGTGTCCGCTGAAGACATCAGTTGGAGGATCCTGTTCGCAAGGTGTGCGGCAAGAATTGTGCGAATAGCAATGCTGGGTTCAGCAAGAGAGCCGTTTTCTCTGCGTTGTTCAGAGGGTGTTTGTATAGGCCGAAAGGGGTATGCTACTTCTCTCTCTGGATTCGACGCAGGATTTTATCGTCAGATCCGGTTCACTCCGACTTGAAGATCTGTGGCTTTTCTTGACTTGATATTGCCATTTTGAGAGAACGACAAGCAATTACTTTCTCTGGTCACTACTTCAACGTTTGTTGATCGAGCTCCACTAACCGAGGGATCAACGTTTATTATTGATGACCAGACGGTAGAGAGGACCATGAGTCAGTTCAATAAGCAACTGGTGCGATCACTGACCGTGTATGATGCCAGTAGGCACTTGTGGATGGTGTCGGGGTCCTCCGAAATCGATAGTTCGAGATCTGCAGAAGACTCTCAGTCGTTTCGCTGAGGCTTGAGCTTCAACGGGGAAAAACAAGGAATCTCGAATCCGGGAACCAGTGGTCGATCTTCTGATAGAATCTAAGGATCGTGCACCTCCTCTCGCCCCCTATGCAGCTACTGAACTGGCCACTTAGCTCGCGGAGGATGGTTGGATGACGAGAAACGAAAACCTGATGTACCTAGGTACTTTGAGCATCCTTCAGCTGGTGGTGAAAGAAACGATCCTCGAATGAATCATGACCTATTCACAGAGGGAAAGAGGAAAAAGCAAAGAGACCTGTTCGGGATTAGTGGGATTCGCTAAGCCATATAATCGTTCTGATCACGGAAATAGAGTTGTGGGATCACCAGGAGAACGCATTTCGATCACTTATCAACGATTTCTTCGAAAGCCAAACCTTGTCACCGAGGTCTGAAGCGGGGGCAGGTAGGGGGATCGAACGGTTTCGGTCTGCTAGAACTATCGGAGTCAGCAGCTATTCCTATTAACAAATCGGAGACGACGGACAAATGGACAAGCTGGCAGAGGGGAGAATTTGTCTGACATGTTGTGGGGAACCCCACGGCACCAAGATCTGGAGTTTGGTGCAAGTGGGGAAAAATGCACGGCAGTCACACAAGTACCGAGTGATTCCTTCACTTGACGTGACTGGCATGTGCCTCGGATGCTACTGTCAAAGTTTATTCAAATGAAGGACCATGTGGGATATGGAATGGTTGCTCTGGAATCAGGGAAATTCGAGCTGCCTAGCACACTTGAGCAGGATAATGCTGAGACAAGATTAGCTCAAGGCTTTCTCTGTTGTGTCCATCTATTGGCACTTGAACGAACCATGAGGTTCTTCATCGTTGAAGTCAGCAGTCCATGATAGCTCTATCACATTGCTGCACATACTCATCCCATGTAGAGATGTGGAAAGCAACGCAATAGGCCATCGAGGCCGCTATGGGGCGGGGACGACGTGTGCATTGTTCTGCATTCGATGACTAGCTACATATGGAGGAGATAGCGGTACCAAAAGACTGTAAAGTGGCTCGTTCCTGGATTGCCCGAAGCAAGAGTGCGTGCCTTGCTCTGTCACTTTGAAGAGCGGGATGCAGGCTACTGCATGGCACAAAAGCCGGCGCGGACACGTCGATCATGCCCTCCATGGATTTTGCATGAGGGGGTTGCCTCGGCCAAATCTCCTTGAGGGGAAGCAGGTCCGTTGTCAAAATGCCTAGCGTCAGTCACTAAGTGTTCGAGCTGGCCGAGGAAGCTAGGGCAAATGTCGAGATAGCACATGGTTCTATCGGATGCAAGCCGGAATAATACGCTATTTCTCCTTAGCGGACGAGCCGGTCGTGACTGATGTGAGATTGTTACATTGACATTAGACTGTACCTTCAATGCTTGGTAGTTTCCCGGTTTGGTCGCGTTATTCCGCTTCTCCACATAGAGAGTTTTTGGCTACGTCGGGGGCGGAATGAGTTAGTTTGTGCCTTAGCTTGTTGAGGTTGAAGCTAAGATTTGTCACGATGGACTTGACACGAGGATTGCTCTGATAGCGCGAGTTCGTGGTGATCGTCAAAGCACCCTGGCTGGGGCCAGAGTTGAAGCTGAAATGTTGGTTTCTCGTGCGACGAAATTGCAGAGGCTCTTTGCACTTTGAAGATGCAGGCCAGTGGTATTGAAGGGCGGAAAAGGATCTAGCAGTTATCAACGATGTGGTGAAGATTGTCCCATGGTACGGGAACAGCATTCTTCCTTACCTTGTCGACCTTGTCGATGATGGCTGGAGTTACAGAATATTTTCTCTTACCCCGTTCAGAAACACTGGGAACGAAAGTGGCCAAGAGGCTTTCGTGTATGGATGAAGCAGAAGCCAATTGCGCGTGCTTGAAAAGCGCCGAATTAATGTTTTGCAGGACAGAAACAATGCACACTTGGAAGAGAGGAGCAGTTCACAAACTTCATCTCTGACGTCGAACAAGCAAGAATGGAGAGAGAGCTAAGGCAGAAACAGGAAAAATATCTAGACAAAGGTCTTCGTCAATGTGCTTAGCTCGAGCTATGAGAGCATCAAGCTCTTTGACCCTGGAAGGCGGCCGCCGACCAGCACGGAATTGAGGCTGGCATGGTGAGGAACGAATTCCTCGTCTCTCACTCGAAAGTGCATGATGGCATAGCTCACAATGCGGTTACAGCTTCCCTCCAGAATCAAGATTATTTTGGCTGGTCTGGATCCTAAACTAAGGTCCAGAGCCCCGGTAGCGCAGCGACGATAGCTCCCAGCTAATACCAGGAGGTTCAAGACTCTGGGATTTTCCGTCGGAAAATCACCGAGGGACAGCAGAGACAAATTTTGCTCAAACTGGCCATTATTTAGCAACATTAACAACTGACAATAAGGAGAACCAGGCAGCATGAGCAGTTTTCGTGTTCGGCATCTCACTTGAGGATATTGATGCGAGGGGGAACGTGTTGATGAATTGCAAGCGAATGCTTCCCTATCCAGACGCACTACTTGCAATGTCTTGAAGAGGCTTCGCAACAACTAATCCTCTCTTGACGATGATCCCTATTGAGGTTGGTTTGCTCCACTTGTACCAAGTTGGCTTCATCACTCGCTGCTGTTCCTGCATCTGGAAGTATCAACCAAGCAGAGCCTCCACAGAGACATTATCAGGATCCGTTGAAGATTAGGGGGGCTGTGGCGAAGCTAGTTGACCGTCCGAGTGACACAATGCTCGAAACCTCGCTCCGCTCAGGTGACAAGCACGGCATTGACGTGACAGCTGTCGTTTGTCTGTTTGTACGAAAGCCGCCTGTGCAGACAGACAGACCCATGGCCTAGGATGTGGATGTGGTACTTGTTATGTCGGATCCCGTGAACAATACCGGGCCATCGCATATGAATGGCATCTTCCAGAGGGACCAGTCCAGATACAACATTCCCAGAAGTTTCAGTGGCACAACAATATATTATTGTATGCCCTGCACGCTGTGCTCTGGTAATGCTGGGATGCTTGGGTTAATGGCGGGGTGATCCGCCTCGTCTTCCGGGCTGAGGGCTGTGCGGACCAGCCAGCCGGCCTGGAGACTGCACTTGGGGGTGAACTGAAGAAGGGAGTGAGATGTGAGTCTGCACGCAGCTGCACGTTTCCACGAGTCTGTCGGCGCATGCTGTAGGTTGAGTAGATACACTGTACCTCTGTCCACATCGAGTTCTCTACCTACTGTACTACAGTACTCGCGAATGCTGGGAACTGGTGACTCCATAGCAGACTCTCACGGCCTGCTAGAACAGGACAGCTCAATACTCTGGTCTCGGTCTCGTCCTTGTTGTTTTACAGTTGTGTGTCGGTACGGTACTCCGTTGAGACTTGAGAGTTCGTATTGTACAGCCAGCTCCTGTTCAGGGGTCCACAATAGGGGCGTGGCGCAGGCGGTCCAGGGGCAAGTCCAAGTCTCCCTTCTTCCTGGCCGCCTTTGGCTCTCTACTGTACTCGAAGACGGACTCGCACTGTGAGATTGACAAACTGAACAATTAATTGTTCTGGTGCCGTCGAACTGGTCATAGCACAGCTTCCTCGAAGCCTCCAACGTCAGTTGAGTTTGCGATGCATTGAATGTTGTTTGTGGTTCGGATCCAGGCCCTGTCTGATTCATGGGGCGACACCTGGCCTGGCTGCTGCCACTCGATATGTTTCTCGCATCGACTGGGATCCTGGCGTGCCGTGCGTTTGAGTTGAAGATCGTCCCGTTCCCTGTCGACACCCGTTTGTCTGTGCCGCTGTCTGACGTTTCTCGGCTCGAGTCATGAAACTTGACACTTCGTGAGAAGAGCCCGATATGGCGGACCGGCGGATGAGGACGAAGCCCGAACAGATGGTTGTAGACGGCGGGGTGCATGCTATGTGCAGCAGCACTCGTTATTCAGGTGTGTGTAGATGAGGTGGATGTCACTGTTGCAAGTTGCTTCTTCCTAAGGCTCGGGGATGTAAGTAGCCGTTGCGATGTCATGGAAGCTGGTCAGTGATCACAGCTTTCGCTTCTTGCCGGGGCAGGCTGCCCTCGACAATCGCTGGACCCAAGCACAGTACGAGGTGGCAACGTACAGTCCTAGCCTGGTGGTACTGAATTCCAGTCTTAGCTTTCGATTTCGAGTTTACCTGCCGCTTCCCGTCTGCAAGATATATGACAATCCCCAATAGAGATCGATCATCGTGGGCGTTGAAGTGGGATGTGCTGTGAAGCAACGAGCTGCATCATCGCTGGGACAGCCTTCTTCCCTGCTTGCCTCCCTACAGCATCGTCGTGTTGATCATGGTAACAAGGCACAAGAAAAACCTAGCGATGGTCACTCACGTCATTTTGAAAACTCAATTACATTATCGTTGGGTTCGCTACTGTAGTGTTACAGTACTGTACTGCACCTGCCTGCTTCATACGAACTGTCTTGTCATGTTCACTATTACCTTGGCAGAGAAATCAAACCATCTGCAGATCTGGAACTGCCAACTGACTGTTCTGAGCGTTCATCCGCTTGACAGGACAGGCAGCGGGCGCGGACAGACCCGTTCATGGCTGGATACCAAACCAGGAAGAAAAGAAGAAAGCATCGATTTCCAGATGCAGAGCAGCTTGCGAGTCAAAGCGATGTTTGACAGGAAACGCAGGTAGACAATATCAGACCCTGGTTTTGGTGCTGTCGTGATCCGCGTATCGTCGCGGGGGGAGATCAGGGGGGGATGATAGGAACCAAGGCAAGTCAAGAAATCAGGGGATCTCGATTGACAGGTGAAGCTTGGCCCATGACTGGCTGCGGACGTTGCAGGATCTTCGCGGTCCAACGAGGATCTCCAAAAAACACCAGGGGTCTGTATCTCGTCAATCTCGTTACCAGATTTCCAAAATCTCGTGCCGCGTACAGGACCAACAATAACCTGCCGTGCCAGTGTAACGACAACCACAACGACATGCATGCCATCGCAGCACGGTATCTGGTCGTGGAAACCTGGAAGTATCGACTTGTATCACAGCTCTCTCACGACTCCCCATAGGTCCCAGCGAACCATCACCTAGACTGGGAACCCGCGTCAATACTTCAGATCACCATCCCAGATTCTGCAGCTCAGCCTGGCCGTGCAACCAGCAATCAAGCTACGATCGGCCATTGAAACATCCGAATTTATGCGTTCTTGTGCCAATTCGTCGCTTGCCTGTCTATCCTGTCAGAAACATTTTCCAGCCCATCCTTGCGGTGATCATGACTTATGTCGTTCACGCTCTGGTGGCAGACCAGCCACCCTTCCCCAAAGTCGGATGTCGAAAGCTTTGATCGGTGGCATTCGTTTCAGAGTCACTCGTGTCCGCCCGGATAGGCAATTGTGGTAGCTCTGGCATATGTCAAACATCTGCAAACCTGAAGAGCTGGAAGGAAACCAATTATCCCAGAAGCAGCATTGCGAAACACATACTACTTGGATCGCATGTCTACACAAGCAAAGGTAAAGGTCAAGTTAGCGCCCTCTCGGCCACAAACAGTCCTCGACAGCAAGATATGATGTCGTCTGATGGTAATTTTCCACAATTTTCCGAGATACCGTAGCACGGATACGCACATCTCACTGCAGCTGCAAGATACTGCAATAGAGTTTGAGTACAAGTTCTGAAATCCACAGTAACTCGAGGATCACGGCATCAAATGAGATGGCTGGCTGCAGATTATTTTTGCACACATGTCTCAAAATGCTTTCTTGGTCTTCCTCTTAGTTGAAGAGTAAGCCGGCCAGGAGATTAGCACATCGAAGTAGCGGTGGTTAACGGGTCATGGCACCACACTTGCATCTTTACAGAACTGATCTACTGTGAATAGTAATCATGTACGACACGCCTGAGGTTCACATCCAACTTGTGAATGAAAACAGAGATCTAGAATCATCAAAAGCATTTCAAGACCAGGAAATTCAGTGCTGCCTGGACGCACTTCCGCAGGCGACGATGGCATCCCGTCAGTCTACGAAACTACTTCGTCGGAGGTCTCCGCTCCACAGACTGTCTGTACAAGTAGCTAGTCACTTTCCTAGCTGTCCTCAGAATAGCATACTAATTTCCCCCCAGCCGTCTAAAGCTGTCAACGGGGTCTAGCAGGTGGATTTGAAACACCAGGAAGGATCCTCTGATGTTTTGACTTTTGACACATCGACATTTATCGGCATGAACCTTGTGAATCGAAAGCTTCCACACAGCCGACAGCTAGCCAGCCGCAAGTGAACTAGAGAGTAGGCAACCTGCTGCTACTGTACGGCTCGCTGACACTTTCCTCGTCCTCACACCACCGACGTCTGTCTACAAGATGAAGCATGGGACTGTCTCTGATGCTCGCATGATTTACGGATCTCAGTACTCACACACAGAGAGTGTTGGGGGATGTTCAGGAGATCCGTGGAGGACGAGGGAGATAATTGTGCTTTTATGTCTTTGATCTTGGTTCGGGATAATTATTTGTGGCGTGCAGAACACTAATGTCAAGCTCGCTACTAGCCAGGTTCCCCTGGCGGATCTTCAATGCATGCGGGATGAAGACACCTCAACGGCCGTCGACTATTGACTCAATCTTGAGGGCCTCAGGGGCATCAGGGGCCTCAAGCTGGCCCTTCCACTTGCACTGGAAACAAAAAGCAGCTTCCAACTTACCTAATTTACATGCTCACGTCCAAGCACATTCAACATTCGACATTCAGCATTCGAGGTTCTGAATCTCTCTCTCTCTATTTCCTACTACACACGAGTATATCTGTCTCCGTATGAACCTCGCCACCCCCTCTATCAAACAAAGCAGCCAGGCACGCACGCGGAACGAGGCCGTACGGAGATTTATGCTACGCACAGTCCACCGTCCAAGCTCTTACCCGGGTGTCTTTGCGCACATTTCGAGCCAGTCCCCCAGCCCGAGCCGGGCTAGTTAGCCATGGCATGCTGGACAACATCTTTGTTTCTTTCTTCTCCCCGCCGAGGATGTCCTTGACAACGGCAGAACGAAGCCACGTCCCAGCGTCGATCCAGTGGAGTGTGTCCAGAAGGTAGCAGTATTATCCCTGCCTGCTGGTCTGACCCTTCCTTGTGCGCCTAACAAATCAAAGCATCATGGGGGCTTGCCAGCTTGCGAAGGAAGGGCCGAGAGCGAAACAGAAGATGAACGATGCAGACCCAATCGAAGAGCAGAACTCATGTTTCGCCCTCTTCGAGAAGCAAACATCCTTCGTCGCTGACTCCTGGCCTAACCCCCATTCTGAAGTTTCTCGCATCCCTGACTTTCTCATCCGTAACCCACGTCAAACTCGGCATAAAATGTCAAGTGTCGATCGCCTGGAGTATTGGGCCCTCTCAAAGGTAACATACTTGTTTACCCCAAGTTCAGTGATCAGGGCTCTTCCCTGGCCACAGGTTTTTGGACTGACTATTCTGTTCTGTTCTGTTTACGGCATGAGTGCAACCAGGGAACAGCGTGGAAACGGATGAACTTTAAACTTGCCGATTAGTCAGTGAGGATCAAAGTTAATTGTTTGCCATCAGACCGAGCGAGATACTGCAATTGCGATAGGCAAAGCAGAACATGCAGCCTGGACACATGACAAGACTAAAAGCTGCGAGGTCTCAGTGCCTGCGTGGTGACTCTGCATTCTTGTCAGCTAAACCACCCGTCATCCAGAATCGACCTAAGACGAAGGCTATTCCAGACCTCAAAATCCATCATCAGGAGCAGGTTTCAGATGTTTTAAGTTCAATTGCAGCAGCAAAAAGGGACACATTCGGGAGCCGGTTCAGAGTACCTGTGCTTCTTCTCATGCAGTCTAACTCTATTCCCCGCGTGAAGAGCTACACCAAAGACAGATGTGACTTATTCTTTTTGGGATAGGCATGATTTTGATGTTGAGGACAGTTGAGGGACGAGCCCTCACGTACGCTGCGGAATTTCATGTTCCCCCCCCTTTCACACGCCTTGGAGCATGCTCCATGCTAGTTACCAGACCGAGGCTCGTCATATATGCCTCAGTATCAACAAAAGAAGTATATCTGCGAGCTAATATGGAAAGAAGGAAACCCCCGCCGAACAAGCAATTGCATTACTGCCCAAACCAGCATTGTGACAGGGAAAGCATCGGACATTTGTCTGTTTTCTGCACTTCGCAAGCTTTTCAACTGTTGAAGAAGCAGAGCGGCGAACCGAATCGGCGTCCCAAAAGAGAAACATCACCGCTTTCATCCGTATCTTGCAAAAGTATGTTCTGTCTGTCTGGTCCCCGGCAGCCAAGAGCGGAGGATGAATCAGGTACGGGACTGTGACTGTCTGTAACTGCCATCCTCAATCATCTGCTCTGCTCTTGCTGCGACGAGGTCGATGCACCGTCGTGTCGTGATACTCTCTGTAGCGCCGGCAGGCTGGTGGTCAAATCGCAACGCTTCCTTCCACAGCACAGGGGGGAGGGGGTTGGTTGGTCTGTTCTGTTCTGTTCTGTACTGTATTCTGCACCGGCCTTGGCCTCCCTCGGTAGGTTGCAGCTCCAAACTGGCCCCTGTTCGGCATCGAATGTTTCCTTGTCTTCTCGGGGAATTTGGCTGCACCTCCCACCACACTGCAGGACAGTGGCTCGAGTGGCACTCGGCCGTCCTGATCACCCCTGGATACTGGACAGTTCACTACGGCTAGCACTCACCCTGGACCGTCACTACTCTCCTGGACGCTGCGGCACCTGGCTGGCGTGCGTGCGTGCTGCTTAGCCCAAGCCCAGCCTGCAAATCCCTAGTGAGCTGAGATATTCCTCAAGCCTATCTGGGCATGGTGAGCAGGCACCACTTGTAGCACACCTATCAATGCCATCATCTTTAGGGCACCACACCCACTGGTACGGCACTGCTTCTGTGAAGATTAGCCCAGCGCGGAGCAAAGAGGTACCTGTGCCATTCACCTAACCCTAACCGTAGCCTACGGAGCCATCGGATGCAGAAAAGAACGTTGCCCTGTTCAGATCATGGACTTTGCCCCCATCCCTTTTCATAATCTGGGCACTACCGAGGACTGACTGATCCGTAGTAGCTTGGCTGTCTAGAGCCCTTTACAGTTAGAGGAGATTTCACAACTCAAATCAAGCAGTGCTGTAGTTTTCTGTAGTCGTCTTCTGTTTCTGTTCTCTGTCATGTCCTGTCCTGCCCGCCTAGGTACCACAGCGTTTCGTTCACTTCCCTTCCCTCCCCAGCCAGCCCAGGCCACCCCAGCCCAGCCCAGCACGAGCCTTGATGCAGACCAGAAGTAGCAGCTCCACCATCCGGCGCCACTCCTTCACCTCAACTACGCCTCATCTTCATCTGTATCTTAACTTCTCCAACCCCTGTCGCTATCTTGCCCTGTTCAGGACTCTCTAGCAAACAGAACGAACGTCCACCATCACCCACCCCCGGCATGTACAGCGGCCCGTCGATCAACACGGCCCTGGTCCAAGCACTTCGAGTATACTGCGTGTACATATATGATCTCCCACCCCAGTCCAGTCAGTCGAGTCCACTTCTAGACGACATAACAACAACCGCAGCCCCTTTGCGATCCTACTACACTGCACTTCACCACACCACAACACATCTCTGCTGAAAAGGACAATATCACCACATATATTCGCCCCAGCCACCTACCTCTCTACTACCTACTTCTCACACGACTTCACAAGCACCGCTCATTGATCGACACACGCATCCGTAAAACTCTAAGCCAACGTAACCTGTTTTCGAGCTAGTGTGGAGACTCTGTCCATTCATTCGACTGCATCCCAACTCCTTTGTCTTCCGCCAATCCCAATTCCAGCTCCCAATACAAGTCAGTCAGTCAGTCATCCGTGACTTCCTTTTAAACGAGAACGAATCCGCCCTTTTTCCCAAAGATTCCCATTCAAGTCGCAACGCTGGCCACCGCCATCCTCACCCAGGTGTCTGCGGGGCACGACGACGTGTGGACTTCAAGCAGGTTCGCTTTTGGAAACAAGAGGTTCCAAACAGGTATGTCTATTGCATAGTTTATCATCTTAATTTATTTATCTTCTATTCATTTTTCTTTTTCCTTCTCCATATCGTCGGTTTTCGCCGTTACCAGAGACAGCCTGATGTGGTTCACTGGCTCGGCCTCTCTACCTATGACAGATGACAGCGGTCATCTCCTCACTAGCATCTTCAAGCGCCTTGCACTTTCCACAATGGTTTAATTGTCACCAGTAAACGACATCGCACCTGCAACTCTTCTGTCACTTTCAGCCAGCCATCACTTCCAACCCTACCTACCTACATTCACTTCCGTCCTGAGCTCAGATCATCATGGAAACTTGTACTGACATGTACCGAATTCTAGACCGCTGGGATTTCACACATCCCCAGACTCCCTCTCGCGGCATCACTGCCACATCAGAGAGAAGAGGAATGGAACTTCCCCAATCTCGATACCCAAGTCAGCCGTGGGAAAGCCCAAGAACGGAAAGCACCAATATGCCGGCTTTGACCATCAGGCAATCACCAGGGCACCGCCTTCCTAGCCCAACTTCGTTGCTTGATACAAAGCTTCAAGATGTAACTTCGATGCCACGATCAGAGTGCAGGTCGCGGTCTCAGTCCGCACAGCTCCAAATATCTCCAGTACAATTACCACCCATTCGAGAGGTAGGTCGCCTAACCCATTATCCTACAACACCCCTCTTCACGTTTCAGTGTACTGACGTCTCAAAAGCTTGTGGATCTGTCGGGTCGAGGCGAAAGACGAGAAGGGGAGCACAGAATAGATGTCTCACCTACATCGAACGGCAAGCGTAGGTGGACTGCAGACGAGGAAGGCGACGGAGAAGACTCGAGAGATTCGGCATTTCCAAGGTTCCACAGAAGCCCAAGATTGATGGACCGTTCTCACAGTGCAGCTACAATTGGTCCTGTTCGACGTGCCAGTACCGCATACACTCCCGACGCCCATTCCGCTCGATCCAGTCCATACCAGTCAATACGTAGCCTACCTGCGATCCGATCTCCACCAAGTTTTGACCTCCCAGGCCGACCAGATGATAGACCAACATTGCCCAGCCTTCCATCGTTAATGCCAACCCACAACTCTACGATTCCGCGAAGTGTGCAACCCTTTTCCGAGTACGCCTTCGGTTCTCCAAGACAGAGCGCACAGACATACCCTCCAATCACATCTTCATTTGAGCCTTCGCCGTCGTACCAACAACCTGCGACTTATGCTTACGGATACCAACCTCGCGGACATTCATACTCTGGCCCATCCTCTCCATACCCAATTGGAAATGACAGAAGCCCCTTTTCCTCGGCACATCATGCCATGTATCCCAACGGCATGAACCCGTACATCGCGGATGGAAATGACAGAGAGGGTGACACCAGACAAAGAAAAAGGCGTGGAAATCTTCCCAAGGAGACAACGGACAAGCTGAGAGCGTGGTTTGTTTCGCACTTGACGCATCCATATCCTACGGAGGACGAGAAGCAAGAGCTGATGAGGCAGACTGGTTTACAAATGAGTGAGTCTCATCACTATCCGTCGTCTTGAAGTCTAGTACTAATCAAGACCAGATCAAATTTCAAATTGGTTCATCAATGCCAGGAGGCGTCAGCTTCCAGCTATGATCAACAACGCTCGTGCCGAATCCACAGCTCGTTCTGCTCGCGCCCAAGATGGAGGACTTCAGGCTCAAAACAATGTCTACGGGGACACCAGAGACCGAAGAGGCTCAAGTGATGTTGATGGAAGTGTGTACGATGATTGAGGTTGAGAAAGGCGCCATGGAAACCACCAACCTGCATCCCAGAGCCAAGCATTGCTAGGAAAAATCATACAGATTCTCAATGTCTCATTCACATTCATTGAAAAAGAGACTTGATGTAGCAATAGGCTCTTTCTACACTCGTGGGTCTGGCTTCTTTGCAGAGCAATCCATGTTGTGGAATCCGAGCTTAGTGTTCGGAACTGTCGGGCATGTCACGTCAAATGCCACTAGATGGTAAGGCATGATTATGGAGATCCCAGACCAGGTTCAGAGACTATCCAAAAGTCGCCACAATTACGCAAGCTGGCACGGATAGAAGGCAACAGAGGGCAGGGCAGAGCCATGTATTTTTAAGGAAGTGTGTGTACGAATGAGAACAGAGACAGAAGAATAAAGTCACAATGTACAAAAGAAAAACTTTCCAGATTCATGAAGATTTTTGAGATTTTAGACTGCGTTTCAGCCATCATCTAATTCCATTTCTGTGCATTCCTATGCTATGCTGGAAAATTCCGATGAACGCGGGAGATCTTATCAAACTGTCAAGACCTTAGAACCAACGCCTCCCCTCCCCCACTCCTCCGTCCCCGAAATAAACTTTACCTTGTATAATTTACCTTCTCCCAGCAAAGGCAAGGCAAGTTTTACCAGCATTGGAACCTTTCTCCTCCCCTCCCTCTTAAAGGTTTAGTTTTGTTTAGTTTTGGGAGGGGGGGTTCCAAATCATGCAAGGTGAGAAAAAGGTGGAAAGTTTAAATTTGTACTGTAAATCCAGTGGTGAGGAAGATCGGGCTGGGTGGACAAGAGAAAGAGGTAAAGAAAGGTAAAGGTAAGGACAAGGAAGGGAAGGGTAGGGTAATCAAGTAGTTAATGCAAAAGAAAGTGAAAGTGAAAGTTCAGATGACTCGCCACTTTGAACTTTGTTCGTGTTCATGAATCTTTTTGGATCTTAATCATGTGTTTACTTGGCTTGGGCTGGCTGGGCTTGGGCTAGTTGTATGGTTTGGTATGTATGGTATGGAATGGTCAAGCCGCTCGCTGGTGCTCGCTCAGCTCATGTCAGCACGGGATGGGATGGGATGGGGAGGATGGGATTGGGAATAAGAGTTTTAGACT
>JAFJYG010000186.1:0-71342 GCA_017366145.1 Cadophora sp. M221 | reverse complement strand
CACTTCAAAATAAAAGCCTCCGTTTTTCACTCCACAGCATTCAGCCAACTCTACCTCCTTTCCTTCCCTCCTGGCAATGTTCTTCATTCCAGAATGCAACGTCACAATCGCCAACTCAAACCCCGTCGAGAATTCCGATTGTCCAGCAACTTTCAGATACCGCAGACTTGTCAACTTCCCCAGGGACAACGGAGATGACGGAACATCAACACCAGTACCTATATCATTCGAGTGGAATCCGAAGAATGAGTGATCATGGCGGCATGATGGAGCCCAAGGTCGTACCCCGCCTTCGAACTGAGGACGCAATCGGAATTTATCGCGCAGGATAACATATCGCGGGACTGGGAAGATGACCTGGCCGGGATATGTTGGGACGAGATTCAGTGTCAAATCCGTCAGTGTTGCCTGGACTGCGAGAATGAGATCGAATATCGGATCTAACAAGTGCGTCTCGTAGGATTTGAGCGTTATCTCTAAGCTCAAGAGACGGCTCAGGAGCGGTGGACACACATTGAAGATCAAAGAGCAGAGCTCTGGCCGCGGAAATATGATACGCGGGATGGCATAGATGTAGTTGATTGTCTCTAAAAGAAGTTGACGGCTGGTAAAAATGAGACCCCTGGACATGTGATCGAAAGGAATCATATATTTCTCGGATTTGGCTGTGGTAGACTGTGGACGAATATCAGAGAACAGGTATGCGTAAATCTCAAGGCGGATTTCGAGAGGTAGTCTAAATATTCCAGGGCTTAGGTGGAAGATTGAGCCCAAGTTAGACATTGGAATATGATCCCTCGATTTCGAGGAGACTCGATTTCTCCGAAAGATCGGAATAAGACTGTCCATTCTGAGGCAAGGTTTGTTGCCTTGAACAGAAACAGGTCACCGTCTGATGCCTCCAAGTCATGCCCTCAAAAGGGTCGAAGGCATCGAATTATCGGCGAGGATAGTGGGATGGGTGCCTGAGGTTAGGAAGCATGTCGTTGAGTTGGGAAGCTAGAGGTGCATGTAAGCGAAGCTTCCTAGATTGGGCAGGTGGGCATCGCAGTCACGTGGCACTGGGAAGAAATAAACAATAACGGCAAATAGAAGCCTTTGAATTTGCAAAACAATAGTAGATCTAGATTTTTTATTAAAAATTGGCTATTTGTAATCTTTGCGGCAGTTTTCGGACGACGTTGTCGGCAAATCCCCAAGCAGATTGAAGGGGTACCTACTGGTGTTGTTAGCTAAGCGATCGTCCTCGTGCATGTGGAAGTCAGCAAAAGTCCAGCATTGGATCAAGACATATTAATCAAAGGGCATCTGCTCATGAACTTCCTCGATATCATCCTTAAAGGAGTTGAAGAAGTACCCAGTAAGTAGTGTAAATTCTCTTGAGAGCATTACAAGGTGGGTATGCAAAAGCCGCCGCTCGTCAGCCGGGAACTACGGCCAATCACTTCATTAATTGAGAGTTTGTTCAATTCACTGGGAAGAGATACATTCATGACACCTTTATCTCATATTGAAGCTTTGCAGAAGCTACCTGGCCATCTTTGCATTGCATAAAATAAAAGCTAACGTACAGTGCTGCTGGAAGAGTCAGGAGACGTTGGTTTCGTCTGCTGGAAAAAAAAAGGTCGGACAGATTGCACAGCTACAAGCCCTTAAGTTACTGCTCAGATATTTGACTCGGAGACATTACCTTATAAATTGTTCTGTCAATTAAATAAATGAAAGTACATCTCGGAGTTGTACAGGAGATATTCGAATGTATCGAAGATTGTCGTTACAAATTACAATTGAGCTGTAAATCAGTGCAGCCCCCTTCCCTCCAAGAATATAAGGTTTTCATTCTCTTGAACCTTAATGGAAATCAGGTAAATCAGAGAACTCGCTTTAAAACACTGCTTCAAATGTTGCTATCTACGATTTCCATATCAAGGCTTCCCCGTGACTTTTGGAGCACTGATTCAGATTCACACATACCATCGATGCTCGAATTCTACTAGAAAAATGAAACTGGCACTCAGGGCGCAAAATATCTCGGGGCTGCTGGGTTTTTGGTCTCCTACGAGTAGGTTGTTGTACCCAAAGTCCTATGCGATGAATTACAATGGATCCTTCATGCTAGATCTCTTTAAATGACCGATTCTACGATGCTACGAACCCATACGGCTAGAGTATCAAGGCCTTTAAGATCGTCGAAGGCTGACGTCTTCGCTACCTGCTCCTTCTCGTCGTAGGCAGTCTGGTATGTCGTATCTGCGTTGTTGCTGTTATCACAGTCGCTAAATAGAGCCTTGCAGATGACCTAACTGCTGGAAGCTATAGTCTCGCACTTGCAACTACTTGTTTAGCTATCTTGGCGTTTCTTAGCGCAGTTCTTTGAAGTTTACAAACTTGTAATTGAGGGGGCAGTGTTTGAGCAGAGAAGATTCGTTATGATTGTAGGTGCGAAGGTGATGCATTGAGGCAGACAGTTTATTACCTGTCCCTAGGCCTCTCCTCTTCAACTTTACTTCTAGATTTGAGACGCAATAAATGGTAGAGAAAATTGATATGGCGTGAGTTGAAATTAAGCATGGTTTTTTTCCTAGGTTACCGGTTCATATTCGTTATTTAAGAGTATCTTTATGTTTATGGCTGTTATTTTGCTGTATTTAGAGTATCGCACTAATCTTGAATACTGATAAAAGCTTAGAGGTTATAAGGTGGTTAGTTCACATTCGCCGTCTTCAAACACAAGTGTACAGCCATTAATAGCCCAAGGACATAGCATGCGAGATACATTAGTAGCACTTTAAGGAATCCCTTATAGTAGAGCGCCGCCATTTGAATTTGAATTGTCACACCCTTGCTAGGAATTAGACATCGCTGAGGAGTTGATCTCGTCACCTTGGCTATGACAATCCCTGTTTCTGGCCAGTGGTACCTTTTTATTGACCAAGAAACGGGCTATAACTAAGTCAGAGGACATTTAGTTTAAGGCTATATGATGCACCTACGAGAGAGCAATCTTAACACAAATTCGTTGAGCTTTAGTGAACGAGTAATTCTAGTCGTTGAATTTAGATGCCACAGACTGGGTCCTTTACGCTAATTGATTTGTTGAAAAGCACTTAATTTAATTTAAGCAATTAATTTATTTATAATATCTTGCTGAAGATTCTTCTTTTTTGTTCTTGTCGTATTAATAAAATCCGGGGGGCGCCAACTGAGATATTGAACACCATGAGAGGATGGCCGTACAAAGCCGCCTGAGTGAAGACAAATGTAGTGGTAGTAGCAATAGCACACTAGTTTGCTGCAACCAATAAACCTGTTGTTATTAATAAATGCTAAACGCTTGGTGTAAAAGCACTTTAATAAATTTAGTTTCGCGTGAACTCTCGGCTTGAAATTCTTATCTTAGAACTAGGCTTAAAGGCGGTCTTGGATGTTAAACTTAGCATTCATACTTGCCAGGGCCTCTTGATATTGCATAATCTCTTTTAAATCCTTTGGGAGCATTCGCTTTATGATTCCCTTTAATGTTGTGAGCTGGTTAGTTGGAGGAGGTAACAATGGTGATTTTGGTGAAGGCCAAATCCTGATAGTGAAGTCTTTAAACAAATCTGGTATTCTTTGACTAGTAATAGTGAATATTCTTGCAGCTTTCAGATGAGATCCGAGACGTTCAATGTAATGCCGGGTGATGACAAAATTCTGTCTCCTGGACTCGGCCGTGCTCATACTCGGACGGCTATCACCGATGTGTTTTTGGAGCCACCTCATATGCTGGTTATGCCTCTGCTTGTATGAAAAGCGACACAGGGTTGGCAAGTCACCGATGAAGCTTCGAAATTCTTTGAGCCACCCCGCAAGTGCTTGATCTATTGGACTTGATAAGGGGGCGTCTAAATAGAAATGGGTTGTGGCTTCTTACCTTCTTGTTTGTCCGAACTTCTCAGAGATGTCAAGCATTTTTTGAGGGGGCTCTGCAGAAGGGTATAATATGCTTCTTCATATTGAAGTCAACATAGCGCTGAAAAAGATCATTCTCTGTGCTAGCTATTGAATCGTTGGATGGGGAAAATGTAAGGCTTTGCAAGGTGCTTAATATCCCTTGGAGAAAGGAGGTTGTTACCATCGAGAAGTTGGTATTGGAGGCAATCCAAAAAGTAACACCAAATGGTTGTGCTTCTAAGTCAATAACTATAACGGTATCTCCACCCTTAAGGTAGTCACACACGTAAGCAAGTTGGTCTAAGAATATCCGCCTTAATTCACGCAGTTGTAGATGATTTGTGACTCGATTCTTTAAGGGGTAACGTGAAACTCGGAGCTTCCCGTTTTAATTCATAAGATGAAGAAGGATTAACGGCTCATAGAAACGGCTTTTAAGCTGATCTTATGAATTCAGCCGCGGGCTTTTCTTGGCTGCGAGTTTGTTTTTGTTCATCACAAGCTTTCGCTTTCTTCTCTTTTTGAGTGCTCGGTTATTTGAAGGCTGTGATTGAGCTTTAGCAGATTTTAATGACCGTTTACGTGCCATCCTCAACAGTTGAGCACTTGTTGATTCCTTTATCACTTCTTAGCCCCGGAGCTTCAACCAAGTCTTTACCCCTCCTTGAGGCTCTTGTGATTAGTCATGGCTTTGGACTGGAATGTGTCGCCAACTTCACAGTAGGCTCTATGGCTGCGATGTTTAGACAGATGTTATTGAATTAGAGATGCCTCACTTAGCAAAAATACATTCATACCCTCGACATTGAATCTTTTTTCTAGCTTCCGCTTTTGCCTACATCAGCCACCGAAGTTGCTCAGTCTTCCTTTCAAGCACTAATCATGATTCCTTTGTGAGCTCCTCGGCAGAACTCCAACTCGAGACGTCGAGTTACAGGAATAATACCATCAAAAGCCGCAGATGTTGAATAATTAGTGGTGTCAGACACCCCATCGAGCAGGCCGCATAATGTTAACCAGCAATAATTAGCCAACGATCAGTAGCCATGTTGCAATAATGAATGCAGTCAACGACGAGCCGCACCACGCAGATGATGATTCATTTGATCCTTGTCTTTCTTCTAATCTTAAGCGTCCATACAGAACTAAAGATAAAAATTGCAGGGCTGGAACTGTGAGGCTGGCGACGGTTCGTTTGGATCCATAATGTAAGCCCCTCGCTCGCAGGATAATAACTGCAACTACAGGCCGAGAAACAAGCCGACAAGAACATCAATGGGGAAGATCTACACCACTAGCTCGTTGGCCAAATGGAACGAGAAGGTTGCGATCAATCAAGTGGTTGTATGTGGGCGAACTCGACGGAGCTGCGGGTACCGGAATACACATGCCGACCGCAATATCGAGTCAAGCCAAGCATTCATCCAAGACTACCCACCGCAAACCAATTTTCGCTTTCCTCAGCGATGACTACCTTACCTACCGCCACAGATATAGGTATATTAAAGCTTTAAAAAATTGATGCAATTAATAATAACCACTAGTTTATTACATTTATCTATGCTTTTATTATACAGGGATACTTAGTAGTTGTATAATAATTAAAAGTCTTAAAGTCTTGATTTTCGTTCGCCAAAGAGTGCCCAGAGCTTGAGGGAAGCACAGCCGCATCACCTAACCTAAAAATTCGACTCCTACATCTTCAAAAGCGATTCAATTAATTAGCGCAACACGAGAAATTAAAAATGCCTTGGTTATAATTAATTTAAGATATTATTAATTCTATATAAAGTTGCGAAGGTAGTGTTATTCGTAGGGGCGTGAATTGGAGGTTTGGTGGGTGCTAGCCCCGCGAATTCTAAAGGCTTTCGCTAATTTTTCGGAGGTGCCTCACGTTATCGATATGGCTGTAAGCCTATCAAGAATCATGTCTTAAAAGCACGCATGCCATGTCGATCGACTGCAGATGGCATCGCTGCCAGTCACACGCTGACACGTTGAGTGCTTTGCACCGAAGTCCTCGAGTTGTTGGTGGCGCAACAAGATTACGCCGCCGCAATGCCCAGTTGGTACTGTATCGAAGCGCTAGTTAGAGCAGAGGAGGAGGGTGGCTACCCTTTACTACTTTGTAGGAAGTGTGCCAATCCGAAATCTTTGTATACACTCCCGAGATCCCAAAGGAAGACCGCTAATCAGCACGACCCGAATGTCAAACCTTACATTCTCAATAAAGAAGAATCGCGAGCTTTCACCATTTGAAGCCCGGGTTGGATTGATTCGTTGATGGTTAAGTGATCCACTTGGAAGGAAGAAGCAAGTGGCTAGAGCGTTTTTATTACGAGTAAGCGATCCTCTCACAATTGAAAAACAAATATAGTGGTACAAGCAATAGCACGTTAGTTTACTGCAACTAATAAACTTGTTATGGTGCAAGAGAAGTCGGTGGATAAGAATGGTAGCTAACAATAGTTAAGCAGGAACTCCTAGTCGAAATGGGGGGTAAAAAAAAAACCGTCGAAGGCAAGTGAGTGCAGATTGGTCCTCGAGTGGAATGGACGATAGTGATACGAACGCTGCTGGTAACCACAAGGTCTCTGAGCTCTCTGCCACCGGGGCAGTCGGCGAACGCGCAGATAGTAATGACAATGGGCAGACAGATACTCGAAACGACACTCGATCTCGTGAGGGCAAAGGAGCCAACCCACCGCGCTTGAAGCACGAATCTACTCTTGGACAATGGACACAAGCTATGGACGAGGCTATTCAAGGGATGGGCGCAACTCAGCGAGTAATCAGTAACTTAAAGGGAATGTTCATCACCCACGTCGATGATCTGGGTATGATTGAGGAGACTAAGAGAAGGCTCGATCAGGCAGAGGAAGATGGTAGGGAAAAGGATGAGGAGCTACAAAGGCGGGAAAATACAATCCTCACTTTGACCAACATGGACCAGAAATCAAAGGCTGTTACTGAGTCACAACTTGCACAGATCGTTGCGGATAGACGTGCGTTGAAATAAGAAAAGACAAAAATAAAGTCAAGAGTTACTATGGCAACTGCAGAAGAGAAGCACCGCCTGAACCGCGATTTTGAGGAGCGTATGTCTAAACAGGAGAAGAGCCATGAGGCGCGCACGAAGGAGCTGGAAGTTGAGTTCGCTCAAAAATGACAAGAGAGCAGCAAGAAAGCAACAGCCTTAGAGGCTGAGCAGGGGCGACTATTGACGGTAACGGAACAACAGCAGAAGACGATCAAAAGCCAAGCAGAGGAGTTAGTGCGACTTAGAGATCAATATGATACTCTCGAGAGAGCCAAAATTTCGTTCAAGGAAGAGAATGAAAACTTGAAAAGAGAGCTTAGAACCATGAAGAAGGACTTTGCAGTAGACACGAAACCCGCAGCATACTTGTATGTATTTTTGGTGCGTTTACAAGAAAAAGCTGACGAACCTTAGTGAACATAAATTCGAAGAAATATATAGTCAGATTGAAGGTCTTTCCCTGAATTACTTTCATGATATAGAAGGAAAGGTAAACGTGCTTTTTTACGCCCACTACGAATTTGGTTAACGTGTAGGTAGGACTTGGACAAGATCTACGGGGAACTCGCCACTGTGGATCCTTGCTTCAAGTCTGTTTCTATTGATAACTCCGATGATTCACGAGACCTACGTACTGCTCATGCTCAACGCATTATCTCCAAAGCAATATGCGAACACTTGTGGAAACCCTTCAGCTCCGCACTGACCGTGCAGCACCCCGAATTGAGCAGCTGCCTCGGCAAATTATCGGACAGTCTCGAAAAATCCAACCAGGGCAGACGTATAGCCAACGTCTAGACAGCTCTCACGATACGAGCTCTTCAATTGCTACAGAATGACACAACTGCCCCACCTGTTCTCGAATCCAAGAAACCTCCCTCCACAGGTTCTACCATAGCCGATAGTATCATCTCTAAGGTTTTTTCTAGCCTCTCCCCGCTGATCAGTTTGTCCCAAGCCGAGACACTTCGAACGGATCTCCACGCAGTTGTGAACTCATTAGCCAACGTTTGGAATTATGCTTAAGCTAGCGGCTTAGAAATAGCTATCGATCCGCTACTCGATCGTGCGTACCGCGAAGAGTGGCGGTCTCAGCAATTTGATCTAGCATTGCCAAGTGATGGAAATGATACAGATCCAGACTTGGCATCGAATACTCACCCTCGAGTGTTCACCCTTTTCCCTCGGGTCTCGGCTCGGATTCAAGACAATCCCCTGCCTGGCAGCTTTCCAAACTTCGAGCGAACAGTAATTCATCCTGGAGCAGGACTCCCAGAGTGGTCGTCGTTGGTTGTGCGTGGGAAAGCTTACCAAGAGGAAAGAAGAGACTACATCAACGAGGTATTAGCGAATGCGATGAAAGAGGTGAACATGCGAGCTTCGGGACATAGGAGAAGGACGTCAAGAGGAAGTTCGACATCAGGACCACCGAGTCCGAGCGCGCAATGGAAGAGTGGAAGCGATGTGAACAAAGGGAGCAAAACAGAGTACGAGTGATAGAATCGCGAGGACTTATTTTGGTAATCCTCCTACAGCCGCAGGAGATGATACGATGAAGCTGCAACGGGCATAAGGAAAAGGGAGAAAGTTGGGCAGTTGGTAAGAGTATTTCGCTAATTTGCTGTGCGATATTATTTCTTCAGATTACAGGTAGTCACTTAGCGAAACCATTGATAATGAGGGGGACATGAATGGCGAGAATCACGGAAGGGAAAAGGTGCTCTAGTATAAAACCGCATGAATCAATCAGATTTCAAATATACTTGCGTGAGAAAAATACAGAATAAAAGGCAATTCGTTCAACGGTGATAGTAAGTAAGCCCTAGGGTAGCGAATGAGGAAAGCTCCCAGCCCCCGAGAGAAAATCGATCAAAGTAAAAGGATAAATGGCACAGCTTGAACACCTCGTGAAGCACGTTGGGAATTCTTATAGCGTCCTCCCGGTTGGTACGCAATCCGTTTGCCCCCCAGGCTCCAGGCCGCCTACCTCATCTTTCTAAACGCTGGAGGTGGCCATCATTCAAGAGTAACCTCCATCATTTTTTCCAAGATGGAAGGCAGCGACAATCAGCTGCTCGACATGCACCGATTGTAACACTTTTACCATTTTCGAGAGCATGCTTGAGGACAGCTCAGAAAGATTGCTCTCCAGTGAGCTCGATCCGGTGACCTAAACATCGTGAAAGCCAATAGAGCAAATGCTTCTTTTATTCAGTTCGAGGAAAGTCCTTCAGAGCATTGTGTTCGGCCACCATAATTATGGCACATGTCAAGTTCATAAAAATCCAGTGCGCAGTGGGACAGTAGTTTCGGAGGAGAACTCGAGTGATCCAGGCGTATCACCTTAAAGGACTCCAGCAGCTTTCTTAGAGACTCTGATAATGAGCTCAGGTCGGGAGCTTCCCACGTACGGTATTACGGAAGGTCGAACCCCAATAAGCCGATGGTGTGAATCGCACCGCCTTTATCTCTAGAATTCTGGATAGCATTAGATACGACTCGCACATAGTATTCGTAGGAATTTACTACTATTATCATTTCTGGCGTGAAGGGCGACAGCAGTGTGTTGTCTTCCGTCGCCTCGTAGAAGGATAAGTCCACGTCCTTCAATCAAGGAAGTGCTCCAAAGGCTGAGAATAAAACTGGGAGGTCAACGCCGTTATCCACGATGTTGCGCTGCTCCTTACATATATCGTGCAAAGTTTCGTTTACGACCATGTATAAAGGGTACTCATCCGCCTCACCATTTACGTCGTACATTTCTTTCGTTGTTTCCACGTAGCTGTTAGGAGTCAAAAGATAGGACTTGAAGCAGCTAAAATCCAGTATTTCTACGCAAAATGGGAGCAGCGTTAGCGCATTTTCAGCAAATTGTTCAGCATCGAGGAGAGATTATTACCAGCTTTCAGTAGTTCTGGGACCACATAGGTGAAAGAGACGATATGGTAACAAGTATCTAACTCCATAAGGCTTTTAAGTCCGTTAAAACCGTCGTCCAAGAACGGAATCTCAATACAGCGGAAAAGAGATGGCAAATACGCTTCTCTTACCCTCTTACTAGCATAAGACAAACCTTTGACTTCTCAGAGAGCGAGGAGGTCAATAATGATACGAGAAATCGCTGTCGGCAGAGGTTCGAAGCGGCTGCTTTTCAACGGTCTGATGGCCAATCTGATTTCGGGGACCGTATCAGTGCATCGAGATCAGGATGAGAGATGGTGGACGACGCTGAATTGTTTCAGGAAATGGAGTTGGAGGGGAGTTTTTATCAGGACAGTATCTCCACTCTTAGCTCTCTACCTATGTAGTGCTGCTCTGACCTACTTGGATGATCCTTAGGCCGCCAAGGATTGACATTCAGTAACACCGTCGAAATGACACGTGTTTTATTTTACATGGAGGTTCCCAACAAACAAAGGAGGGCCGCTACATAGTTCTTTCGATTGCGTGGCCCTCTTCAAGGTGTCGTTTCTCTATCAACAGTCAGTCAATTCAAAGAGTGTAACTTGCCGTAATATGCACCAATAAAAGGCTCCTACTTAGACCACTAAGAGCACCGATACCTTGGATCTAAGGATATGGATGCCATTACTCTTAGCACAACAGAAAATAACAGGTCTGAGAAAGCGGTTGAGAATCTATTTACTAATATTTACCTTTGCGGTGTCAGTTTACTTCCTGAGAGGCCTTGATCTTGAATACACTCGCACACTGCCCTTCCTGGTTCTTCTCCCAAGTGAAGACCGTCTAAGGTGGTATATCTAAATCTGACTCCTCGCCACATTAGTTTGAAGAGGTCCGTTTCAGGCTCTTTCATGAGTGACTAAGCTATAAGCTCAGAGTAATAACCAATAATATATATAAAAGCAACCTTCAACTGTCAACACTCAAGCGGAATTAAACTTAGCAGGACATTATTTGATATTTATCATAACGTTTGGACTCTTATGGATGATATAGACGTCGAGCCCAACGACCAGAGGAGAAGAAGAAGAAGAAGAAGAAAAAAAAAATCAGAAAATGAGGGAATCAACGGGAGGGTAAAAACACTGATTAATAAGGCTTTTGACCTGGGAAAAATTGAGGGTGTCGAAGTAGCACTGTTCATCTGCAAGCATGACTAATATTCAACGTATACATCCGAGGGGTATGCATCACGGCAGCCGACTTTTGGAGAGATAGTAAATAAAGCGATAGCTTGCTTAATACGGCAGTGCTAATATTCATTAACAAACCACCTGTCCACTCCCGAAGAATTTTCTACTGGAAAACATCGAGAAGCGGCGTTCTAGAGAAACGGGAGAAGGGAAATGGGCAAGTCGGCTCTTTCAAGCCCGTACTGAACTAATCTAACAAATTCATAGATTTAACTGGCGTCGGAGACCATCGAAACCGTCCATGAGAAGCTCAAGACCCTCTGCGATGTTCCGCGCGCACAAGTCCTCTTCAGCAACACGGCCAAGGAAGCTACCACCCAATTTCTATCCAACCAAATGAATCCCAAGCCAGCATTGCTGAGCGCAATGCCAAGACACTCAAACTCCTCGTCTTGACTCTCCAAGTCGAATAGCTTGACATGTACGCTCGCTGCCCATAACGCCAATAAGTACAGAAAGACCCAGCCAAGGCGGCTTCTGCGGCAAGATTCGTGAAGGAGTGCGAGGATTACTACCTTCAGGTCAGGATAACTAGAGCCGAGGGGTTCAATAGAGCCTGGGCAAAGTCTACCTTGGATCGTATTTACATCGATAGACATAGAGTTCGAGGCGAAGGAGAGCCAACTGGAACCGTTTCAACATTGATAACAGCCCAAGAGATCATGTGTCGCGTCCATCCCAATGAAAAGCTGACGAAGATGATGATTCCCGTACCTCGCCCAAATATCGAGACCGAGAACATAAGCGGCTTCTTCCATCGTCTTTTAAATCTATTTGTCTATTTCGAAGACTGATCACATCGAACCTCTGCGCCACTTGGCCGATACTTCCGAAATGCACATGTTTTTGTGGAATTTGACGGCACTCTGAGGGCCGTCTAGGAACTGTTTTCGCCAGCGAGTTGGCAAATGAACTTTCGGCGTTTCGTTAGTCGCGTTGAGATGAGGAAAGGCAAGATGTGCTGGGCGGATAAACTTCTTAGAAATCACTTGTAAAAAATAGCCTTCTCGCTTCCTCTTGTAACCGCAAGAAAATTTTGATGTGAAAATACTCTTTTACTCTTCCACTTCCCTCAGAATTCACTTACGAAACTTTTCGAAATTGTGGTTTTATTATATTTCGCATAATTATTTTTCTCGGGTAAATTATGCTTTTAGTAACGATTAGGTTAAAAGGGTAAATAAAATAAATAAAAAACAATAACCAGACCGACCAACTCTCAGAAATCCTTCACCTTAATCTCTGTCCCTGGTCGGAGACCTTTTTTCAAAGCCCACTTGCAATACAGGAATTTGAAGTCAAATAGTTTTTGTAAGACTCAATCCCGTAATCATTAGGGTCATTCGTGCAGTATGCTACATAGTGAAATCAAGCTGTCAGATTCTTTGAGATGTTTTACGGGAAGGCCATTTGCACATGTGTTAGCGAAGTCTTTGTGTAGAAGGGACGGAAACGAGTTGCTTAATTGACCACAGATTGATTCTAAAGCTATTTTGCGAAGCGCCGGAGCTTCACTTAAGATACTACAACTGCCGATAGACTTTCAAGCGCTAATGATTACTTGTTAACGAGACTTCGCGAAGTTGGCGTTGCGGTAAATTGGAATCTTCGGGTAAACTGCGCTCTTAGCAATTGAGGAGGAATTAGAGATAGGGATTGGAACAAAGAAATAAAGATGAACAGACCGACCAACTGTTTGAGCTCCCTCCAACTTAGATTATGTCCTATCACAGACCCCTTTTTCAAGGCCACTTACATCCCAGAAACTTGTGCAAGCTGACGCAAGCTACAATCCCACAAACCATTAGGGTTTTTCCTGGTGATAGATATGCTCGTGGTAAACCCATTCTTTAGGTTCAAAGAGCATTTTACGGATAGGCCACCTGCTCATCGTTAGCGGTGTCAATTCGTTGAGGGGAGGGGGGAAAGTCACAGTTCGCTTAATTGAATATTTATAAGGCAAACATTTAGCCGAGTTCAATCTTGCTGAGCACCCATGTCTGCCTCGGATTCCCGACTGCAACGACACTAGACAGAATTAGATGTGCGCTTGTATCTCGCAGGCAGTTGCGAGATTGGAAGATTGGGTGCGATACCTCATACATCTGGCTGACTCCAGCCAGCTTTCCTTTACTTGATGATGTTACCAGGCTCTAAATGTGCACGTGGAGGTTCATAGTATTTCTTTCATACAATCATGTCTCCAGAAACCCGGCGTTTAGAATTGAACAGTTCTGGCAGCGGGTGATTTCGCCTTGATCAACTAATTACACTGGTGAAAACTTGACATGATCTCGCCGTGGGTTTCAAAAGCTCCTATAAAAGCCAAATGACGTGGTTTAAATTATTTGATGCTTATCATTCGGCTGTTTGCGTTACCACTGCTGCGTTATTAAGAGGGCTGCTGGACGTCACCAGTACAAGACAAAAGAATCGGTCACGTGATGTTTACATTTCGCTAAAGTGGAATTGCAAAATTTGACATCCAAACTTGCGGCAATGTGTAATGACGAGAATGACGAGAACAGTATCGACAATTTCCGATTTTCTTACTTGATAATAGCTATTGGGGACTCCGGGGTTCTGTCTTAAAGATCCATCGCACTATCGTGTGTACCAGGGCCTATCCATATTGCCGAATGGAACTTTTAGGCGAGAGTAGCATTCTAGATTATTCTTGCGCGGCAGCTTGAAATCAAAGTTACTTCCCATGAAAGTCTGATTTACAACTGGATGCATTAGAGCTTCCAGCATGCAAGTAGCCATTGACTGAGGGCCGCTTTCAAACGTGGTTGTAAAGACTTGACAGGAGCTTGATCGAGTTCCAGGTGGTTGATGTGCGCACAGGAGATCGATCCTTTTAATTGCAGAAGGTGAAGTCGAATTGTCGCATTCTTTCACCTGTCGCTGCGACACGGTATGACTCAGATCCCGTGGGCAGTGAGGACTTGGTCGAGCTCTTCGGTCGCGAGCGTCCTGCTTATTCCCATAGCATCCCCACATTTTCTCCGAAGGGGTCCATCTTCTCGACAACACAACAAACACACCACTCCCTCTCCCAACCTCCGCGATGGCACTGGAAACTACCAGTGATGGATTGCCCGCGCAGAAGGCTACGGTAGGAATCATGCATGACCTCGCAAACTCGGAGTCTTCGGCGGTCAAGATCGAGTTGGTAGGGCGCACGAATCAGATGTGCACTTTACCAGTACTGATCGTCTCTCACAGTCCAATAAGAAGCGCAAGCTCTCGAGCCAAGCTCACTCCGGCCGTGACTCCAATACGCAGATCCTGTCTCGTGCCGCCGTTGAGACTACCGACCTCTCGTTGGATAGTCTCAATCTAGGCAAGAAGGTGGCGAAGCTGGAGGCGGATCTCAAGGTAAGACCAGTTTTGTCTGTACAATACAGCAACTAATATTAGTAGATGGTAAATGAGCTACTCTCACAGGAGTACAAGAACAGAGGCGAATTGTTTGTAGCTACGACAGATCGAGCCCGTTTACGCAAGAAAACTTTCGATGAGCAGATGGTTCTACGCCAAATCAACATGGAGCCCAATGTCAATGGTCAAGAAGTCTAAGGACCAAAATACGTGTCAGGACCAAACAAGATGATTGCTCTTGAAATTCTCCCGCAGAGGGTTTCCCGACCACGAGTTCAAGGGTATCTACTTTGTCGAAGCCCCAACAGACATGGAGGCAAAGACATATGTGAAGGGAAGAAAGACAAACCCACCCATTGTCACTATTACGCAGGTGGATGCTAAAGTCAAAGCTGGAAAGCCTGTTGATGTAAGTATACTCTTTTTTGAGGATAGATCGAGACTTTTCTGACGAGATGATACAGTTCAATTCAGCTGTTTTCGCAGTCCAGTCCTATCTACTGATTGATCTTCGCCAAACCGTTCTGTGTATGCGCAGCCACCCGGTTTACACGGATTGCATTAGTGTAGACCGCCTCCGAGTTTTGAATAGCTGCCTTCGCTTCTTCGACTCCCGGATGTCCTACATGGTTTGGGATATTGCGCAGCAACCTATCATGTGCTGCCCACAACTCTACCTGGCAACAGTTGAGAACTCCCACAATCTCCGACAACTCCGATTCACCGAAGATGAGACGCCGCTCGATATCCTCACGCACGATAAGGCAAATGCGTTGAACAAGAAAGCCTGGACGACTCTCCACGGAAAGATCGAATAGGTTCAGGGATATGAGAGGCTACATGGAGCACAACAATGGCGGATTGGATTGTTTCTCTTCAGAAAGTAGCGAGTTCACTGGCTAGTGGTGCAGACAGGGTAGTTATCATAGACACAAATGATCGTCTGACCCTACTGAAGACTATCAATAATTCGTGAATTGCTCTGTCATGAAATACCCCCGAAGGCCGTCGATATATACTTTACGAAATACATATTGGACATTACACATATCTCATAACATACTAAATCATCAACAAAGCAGACCGGACCTCAATTCCCCCTATACACCATATACCCCATAACCCTGAAACCTGGACCCAGAAACCCAATACCTGTTTACCCACTTGATCATATCATCATTTGAACACCTTCTTCATCGACGACAAGAGGGAAGTAATCGGCCCCTTTGGCTTCTCCTTCTCTCGCTCCTTCTCTTTCTCACGCCTGTGGCGATGTCGGTGAACTCTCTCCTTACTTCGAACGGCTTCACCGTCTCGGGTTCTCTCTGTCTCCTTGCCTTTATCGGCACCACTGTCCGAGGCCTTCTCAGCGCCGCTAATCTCAGAAGTCTTCTCCAAGGCCTCCATCTCCGCCCTCCTGAGTCTGCGTTCCTCGCGTCTAAGTCTGCGCTCCTCATCTTCTTTCTCCTGACGCTTCTTAGCCTTTTCGGCGACTTCTTCTCGAGCAGCCGCCACGGCTTTCTCAGACTCTCGTCGAAATTTCCTGGCTCTTCTTTCTTCGTCAGTCTTGTCGCTTTCTTCTTTCTCTTTGCGATGGGATCTCGTGTGATGACCTGTCGTCTCTCTTCGAGAAAGCTTTGGCCGCTCGTGATCCATGGAAAATCGAGGTCGATCGATAATAGGAGCTTTGACCTTCTCCACCACTTCCTTGACATGGGACTTATCATTGGCAAGGAAAGGGCTCTTCACAACGCTGACGCCCTTCAAGCCCAACAAATTGGGTCGCTTGTCGCCGTCTGCTGTACTGCCATGAGAGGTTGCAGACTTGCCGCTGCTATATCGTCGAGAGGATGACATGCGCTTGGGAATAGCTGGTATTGGGGCTTCTTGTTCCTCCTCTACCACAGAACTTTCCAAGGGTATCGACTTTGTCAGCTCAGCTTCTGCTTCTCGTAGCTTTGCTCGTTTCTCCTCTTTTCGTTTGTCGTGGGCAATTTGCTCCTCGGGAGTTCGATCCTTGCGATGTCTATGAGAGCCGGTACTTCCAGTACTCACACCACTGTCATGGCGAATTGGCCTCGCGGATCTTGGAGATGACTTGGGGGATGACTTGGGTGAAGACTCGCTCTCACGGCGTTTTTGATGCGGTCGTTCCTCACGAGGCACATCTTTGCTAGAGCCGCTATGATGACTCGAACGCGAGTGTCTGGAAGATCGATGTCTACGCTTGTCTTTATCCGACTTGGAAGATGAAGGTGTCTCTCCTGGGCCTGGTTCCTCGGCCACTCCTGGAAGTTGTTCGGGTTCTTCGACTATGGCTTTGTCGGTCACCGGTTTATCGTCAGAGAGAACCTCAGCTGCTATGGCCCCAACAGCTATTGCCGCCGCTGCTCCGGCCACAATAGGTAGGGCATCGTCCAAGGCGGAGCTATCTTTGGGTTCATCACTACCTTCCTCGACGACTTCCTTACTAGCTTCCTCGTCCTGAGGTGGTGAAGGACTTTCAACTTCGGGTTCGGCCTGCCAGAGTTAGTAAGGACATTTGCATTGCGGGCAGGAGAATAAATACCTCCTTGACTGCCTCGACTATAGCTTCTGGCTCCGGCTCTGGCTCATCGGCTGGTGCATCCGGTTCAACGCTTGGCTCATCCTAGAAAGCGTCAGTCATCGGTGAACTTCAGTGAAGCATCTAAATATAAATGTACGTACTGGTGGAGATACTTCACCAACGTCGGGAGTACTTTCTACTGGCTCCGGCTCCGGCTCTGGCTCATCAGCTGGTGCATCTGGTTCAACGGTTGACTCATCCTAGAAATCGTTAGTCATTGGTGAACTTCAGTGAAGTCTTTAAATATAAATGTACGTACCGGTGGAGATACTTCAACAACCTCGGGGGTACTTTCCACTGGCTCCGACTCAGGCTCCAACTCTTTCGTTTCATCGGGAGCTACCTCGGGCTATCGCGAATTAGATTTGGATTTTAGAACGCTCTAACTCAGGCGTACCTCTTTGGTCTCCTCCACAATCTCAGGGGTACTGTCAGCCTCTGCCTCCGGCTCCGGCTCCGGCTCTGGTGCTTTAGCATCTTCCGGTTGGGACTATTAATAGTTAGTTTTATGTTCTCATTTCTTTAGTGCGATTGATATACCTCTTCGACTACCTCAGGGGTGCTGTCAACCTCTGGCTCCAGCTCTGGTGCTTTAGCCTCCTCTAGCTGGGTCTATGAATAGTCAGTTTTATGGTCTCATTCTTCAGTACGATTAACATACCTCTCCGACTACCTCAGGGGTATTATCAGCCTCTGGCGCCGGCTCTGGTGCATTAGCCTCCTCTGGCTGGGTCTATGAATAGTTAATTTCATGGTCTCATTTCTACGATGGGATTGACATACCTCTTCGACTGCCTCAGGGGTTTCTAAAACAGGCTCTGGCTCGTTGATCTCCTCTAGGACAGGTTCGGCTTGTACCTCCTAAAAGAAAGTTAGTTCTGGAAGTCGCAAGTCAACTACAAGACACATCTCCTCATTCTGGAGCGTGCTTGACTAGCTGCGATATTTTCCATACCTCTGCTGTTTCTTCGACAATCTCGGGGGTGCTATCCTCCACACCCTCTGGTTCTTTGACTTCGTCTTCGGCTGCCACAATAGGGGCCGCTTGCTCCTCCTACACGAAGTTAATTTTCTCTCCCAACATGAGCGCCCACGGAAATTTGAATACCTCTTTGGCCTCTTCAGCAGGCTCAGGGGTGCTTTGAACAGCTTCCTCTTCAGCCTCTTCAACAACAGCTGGTGGGCTTTCAGTTTCAACTTCAACCTCTTTGGTCTCGCTTGAGCTATCCAAATCGGTCGATGGTATGGGGTCAGCAGGTTCAGTTTCAGCGGGAGCTTCAACTTCTGGTTCAGTCTAAAAATGTCAGCGAAGTTCAAAAACGATATTCTTTCACGTAAACTCACCTCTTGAACCTCTTGAACCTTATCGACCGCAGGCTCAGTTTCAGCGGGAGCTTCAGCGGGAGCTTCAACTTCTGGTTCGGCCTGAAAATGTCAGCGAGAATCAAGAACAGTATTTTTTCCCGTAGACTCACCTCTTGAACCTCGTCGACAGCAGGCTCAGTTTCAGCGGGAGCTACTTCTGGCTCGGCCTGAAAATGTCAGCGAAGTTCAAAAACGATCCTCTCTCCCGAAAATTTACCTCTTGAACCTCATTAACAGCAGGCTCAGCTTCAACTTCTGGTTCGGCCTGAAAATGTCAGCGAGAATCAAGAACGATCCTCTTTCCCAAATACTTACTTCTTGAACCTCAGAAGGCTCAGTTTCAATGGGAGCTTCAACTTCTATTTCGGCCTGAAAATATCAGCGAGAATCAAAAATAATATTCTTGCCCGAAAACTTACCTCTTTAACCTCATCTACAACAGATTCAATGGGTTCGGGTTCAGGCTGGAAAGGTCGTCAGCCAACTCGGGACATTGGGGTAATTATTGTGCGGGAGAATGAGACTAGTTATTTGTCTTACCTCGTTGGCTTCCTCGACCATAGGCTCCTCCACTTCTTCCACAGTAGGAGAATCGGAACCTTCATCTGGTTTGCTATCTTCCTCCTTCGAGTCTTCGGCAATGGCGGGTTCACTGGCAACAGTCTCGTCAGGAGTCGGATCATCCTTGGCCTCCTCAATTGTGGGTTCAGAAGGCTCTTCAGAAGCTTCTTCGTTAATCTCTTCCACTTCTGCTGCTAGTGACTCGGGAGGCGCTTCGTCTTTTGATTCACTGTCACCGGAGGTATCTTCGCTTGGACTTGGTGCCTCGGTGGAATCCTCAACTACCAGAGGTTCTTGAATATCTTCAGATTCTTTTTCTTCTGCTTCAACGGGATCCGATTCGACGTTGACCTCGTCTACAGTCGTCGAAGGGTCGTCCAAGGCAGGGGATTCTTCCTCGACTTCTTCGGCCGAAGGAGCCGGCGCCTCCTCACTGGCTGGTTCTTCAGATTGGGGCTCTTCCTTTGATTCTTCAACGACAACTGGCTCGGTCTCGGCCACAGTCTCATCCGGAGTTGACTCGACAATTTCTTCAGCAGCAGCGGGAGTGCTCTCGGGCTCGACTGACGGATCGCTAGGATCTCCTGAAGGCTCATCTTTCTCCTCAGAACTAGGCGCCTCTACTGCATCATCGGCAGGTGCGTTTCCACTGCTGTCCTCCTCGACAGGCTCGGAAGCCTCTTGGGGTTCAGCTGGGGTTTCTGCCGTAGGCTCGGGTAATTTTTCGCTTGGCTCAGGCGATTCGACGTCGGCTGGAGAATCGCTAGCATCCGGTCCAGTTTCGATAGGAGCGGGACTTTCTTCGGGCGGTTCATTCGGGGTAGATTCAGGCTCTTCATTGGACTCTTCAGGAGTATCGGCAGTCTCCACAGCCGGGCTCTCATCCACTTGGTCGCTCGTTGGAACATCGCTTTCCTCCTTGGACTCATCGGAAGCCGGAGTTGGATCGCTATCAACTACTGGCGACTCAGAATCGGCTGTATTTGCATCCTCTACTTGTTCTTCGGCCTGTACCGGGTTAGTTCACAAGCTAGCTGTGATTTAAATCAATCGTTGGATAACTCACTTTGCTGTCGGCCTCAACAGGAGTCTCATCAGTCTTGTCATTGCCCGACGAGCTTGATGGATCTTCCTCCTTAGTTTCTGACTCATCGGCCTTCATACATGTCAGTCCTCAATGCTCCCAAAATCTCTTGTAGCATTCAACTTACGGGCACCTCTGCCTCAGCAATATCTGGTTGAACCTCATTCTCCTCGGGGTCCGCGACCAAAGGTACTTCGTCACTTGGCTCGGTAGGCTGCGAGTCCTCAGCCTGAGTGGTATATGTTAGCTCACAATTTCCCACGCATCCATGGTAGCCCAAAAGTATTATTGACTTTCAATAATTGGGATAGCAATAATTCAATGAAAAAAAACGAATTGTGTACGTACGACGTCGGGCACTGTGGAATCCTCCGTAGTCTCAATACTAGAACTTTCCTCGGTCTCTGTGGGCTCCTCGGAGGCGGTTGTCAGCTCCTCTGGCTTGGAATCCTCGACCTACTCATATTAGCCATCGACCTTGAACACGTGTGAGGGAGGGAACGGTGGCTTACAGCTGGTTCTAGAGCGGCTTCACTCTCCAACGGAGTAGAGTCCTCAACACTAGCCACCACCTCGTCCCGAGTTACGATTTCAGGAGCCTCCGGCTCATTGGGGGGCTCGGGAGGGCTCGCATCATCGCCGTCTTTCGATTCTTCTAACTCTTTGTCCTCACTTGAAGAATCTTGTTCGACTTCTTCAGGAGCTGGGGCAGGTGAATCATCGATCTCTTTGACCTCGTCACTGGACTCCGGTAGCTGTTCAGAATCTTTGGTAGTCTCGACCTCTGTTTCGGGGGCAGGCTGGTCACTTTCAGCCGAAGGAGTCTCGGTCTCTATTGCCTCTGGCTCCTCTTCTTTTGATTCCTGAACCTGGATCAATGTTAGCGTTGAAGCTTTCGCCGTTAATGTAACAGGGTGGGTGGTTCGCAAATCTTGCAACGAAGCTCGAAATTTCATGCCCCAATCGTAGATCGTATGCCACTGCAACTTTAATAACGATGAATGAATTTAGACTTACCACCGGAGCTGGAGTCTCTTCAGCCGGCGATTCTGGTGTCGACTGGACTTCGGGTTTGGGAGTTTCATCAGTCTGTCAAAATTAGTTCCGGGCTCGAGAAAATGGTGTGCACCGAAGTCGCGACTTGTACACATTTACTGGGAGTGACTTGCCGTTGGGACTGGCTCTTCTTCTGATGGGCTGGGGGTTTCCTCGACCTAGTTGTGGTTAGCTACTGCCCAGAGTCTCCATGTGGATTTTGTAGGGAAAATATGAAGAGCGCCATGGCGCAGAACATTCATATTGGACGACTTGAATAGAGAATGTGTTCTTACTACCTCATCAACTGACTCAGTAGGAGCAGCTACTGGCTCTTCATCGGCCTATTTTAATCAGCATCACGGCTCCAAGACATTTAAGGGCACCTCGAAGCATATAACGCTCGTCTTCGCAGCGACCTTCAATTGTCGACAATGCAGTGGAATTTAAGATTTGACGAAGCAGAGGTTTACTTACTGTAGTAGAAGCTTCGTCTGTTACTGGCTCCGAAGCCTCAGTGACCTGTTTCCATGTTAATAAATCGAATCTCGCGACCAGGGAAAGACAAAATATTGCAAGCAGAAGAAACTGTCTATTAGACTCGGGTACACGAAAGAGTAGCTTACGGGTTCAGGAGCTGTTTCCTCCTCTGATGGATCAGGAGGGGGCTCACTTGGAGCTTCTGGACTTTCAACTATCTAGTATATGTCAGTCATGATACTCACTGTCTTGGTGATAGTGAATGACTTGTTAACGTACTGGCTCCGGTTCTGGGTCAGAGGCTACCGTTTCTTCGGGGGCTTGAGGGGAAGGATCTTCTTCCTTCTAATTACCGTTAGCTAGATGCATTCAAAGATGCCCGAGAAGCAAAGACGTGGAACTTTGACTCACCACTGGTTCGGGTTCTGGTGTGGAATCATCTTCAACAGCAACAGGTGGACTGTCATGTTCCTGTGTAACGTAAGCACGGATATATTTAAGGAAATCAAAAATGTGAGTTGAATATTGCTTAACATGAGCATAGAGGAACAAATAATGACCAGCTTGCGATGAGGGGTTTGGGATAGAGAGTGGAACAAAGTGAATAGTCTCTTACAGCAGGGCTAGAATCAGCTTCTTCTACTTGGGGTGGTGCATCATCAGTCTGTACGAAGGTGGTCAGTACTGTTTGGATGCAAGATAATTCAAAGCGGGGAATTGCTGCCAGAAGGCCACTACAGAGTAGAACTCACAACTGGCTCTGAGCTAGGTTCGTCGGCAGCTGGATCGGACGCTAGTGTTTCCTCCTCCTGCATGAATGTTAGCGGAAAATTCTAGTCTAGCAAAACGAAATAAGACATACAGCAGGTGCCGGGCTATCTGCTGTGGCCGGAACATCCTCAGCCTTATCGAGTTAGTTAGAATGATTAATGGAAGGACAACAGGCTGGCAAATGCAAGCACGGTACAAGAAAGACTCACTGCTGTTTCAGGAGCAGCCTGCTCCTCGACTATTGGGGCTGGTGTCTCCTCCTGAACGCAGTTAGAACGATCGTCCAATACCATGGAAACTCGTGACGGCTTTGACTAACAGACCGGACTTACCACGGCTGGGGGGCTAGAATCCTCTTCAACTGGAGCTGGGGTATCCTCAGCCTAGGCAATGTCAGCAATCGAGTTTGTTTTGAATAAGATTACTTTAGGGAAGAATATGCTTAGAACTCACAGCGGCTGCAGGACTAGACTCTTCAGTTGGAGTGGGAGTATCCTCAACCTATAAATATGTTAGTAATTGGATTCTGTTTATAGGAAAGTCTCGAGAAAAGAACTTGTTCCTTACAGCAGGTACAGGGCTAGACTCCTCTTCGACGGGAGCGGGTGTATCCTCAGCCTAAACGAAATTAGCGACTAGCTCCCTTTTCGAACGAAATTCCCAATGAAAGATATCAATCAAAACTCACAGCGGGCGTGGGGGTAGACTCCTCAACTGGAGCCGGTGCATCCTCGGCCTATAAAGATGTCAGAAATGAAACATTGGTGTAGCCGAGACATCTCGACTAAGTCATTCATTCATCAGAACTCACAACTGGAGCAGGTTCTTCGGCGGGAGCGGGTGTGTCCTCAACCTATCTCGATAAGTATTGAAATTTCATAATTGAATAGTACCAGATCAAGACTTACAACGGCGCTCTCTTCTGCCACTGGGGCTGGAGTTTCATCAACCTGGGTGAGTCAGCAGTGGCACTTTGTTGGAGCCAAGATAGACAGGGCGAGCATTGGATGAAGCTTACCACAGGTGCTGGGCTCTCCTCAATTACTGGAGCTGAAGTTTCCTCTTCAACTACTGGGACTGCAGTCTCTTCCACCTGTATGAAACTCAGTATTGAATTCTCGAAAGTAGAGGCAAATTGTCATGAGGAAGCCAGAATGCTTGGCAGGGGGACTTACTGGCTCGGGACTTTGCTCCTCAGCTGGAGGCGGGACATCTTCGGCCTACAAAAAGTCGTCAACAATCGAATTTCTGGTATGAATCCCGACTGTAGAGCGAAATTTGAGATTCAAAATCGGAGATAAGGACTTACTACAGGATCCGGAACCGACTCCTCTATTGCTGGAGCTGGGACTTCCTCAACCTGTTGAAACAATAAGCAAATTGTCGACAATAAATGTCGTATTCAAACTTGGGATATTGACTTACCACAGGCTCTGGTGTGGGCTCGACAGGAGCTGGTGCTTCTTCCTTTATGGGGTTAGAATCGAAACATTTTGGAGCAACGGGAACTTACCACAGGCTCTGGTGCGGGCTTTACAGGAGCTGGTGCTTCTTCCTTCATGGGGTTAGAATTGAAACATTTTGGGGCAACGGGAACTTACCACAGGTGCTGGCTCTTCACTGGCAGGTTCAGCAGCACTCGGTGTTGGTTCGGCTTCGACAGGAGCCTCTGTCGACTCAGCTATAGTTTCTGGCTCGGGAGTTGGTGCTGCATCTGTTGGGGGTTCCACAACATCCGTCGGGGGAGCTGGGCTATCGTCGACGGGACTGGAATCGCTCTCACCAGGGCTATCTGAAGGCGACTCGTCCGAAGGTGGAGGCGTCATCTCACTGACTACGGCGGCAGCTGCTCCTATCGCGGCTACACCTGCCAAAGCCTTGCCGGCCTTACCTTTTCCTCCCTTCTTGCCGGCCTTACCCTTACCTCCCTTCTGCTGATTCTCAGCCTTTTCTGGCTTCAACTCCTTCTCAACTACTGATTCAGGTTCCCAAGACTTATCCGCCTTTTTGCCCTTCTTTCCCTTCTTGCCAGCTTTCGGGAAGTCGTCTTCAATCTTTTCCGTCTCAACTGGATTCTCAGGTTCCGGTTCCTTATCGGCGGCTTGTTTCGACTTTTTGTCTTGCTTCGCGTTTTTCTTGGATCCCTTTCCCTTCTTTCCAGGCTTCCGGGACTCTTCTTCAATTTCCTCGACTTCAGTAATGGGTTCCGGCTCAGGTTCCTTCTCGGCTTGTTTGGCCTTTTTCCCCTGCTTCTTATCCTTCCTGGCTTCCTTTTTCAATTGTTTACTGTTCTTCCCTTTAGGTTCGAACTCGGAAGGAGGTGGAGCAGTGTCATCAGCGAAATGAACGCTGCTGGGACTGGGTGGTACATCATCATCATCATCATCATCATTATCATCCTGGGTTGGAGGATCAGGGGCAGTTGGCGGCACACTAGAAACACCTTCTGGTCTATCCTCAGCGATCTCCGATGTGGCACCACCGTCGTCCTTCGATTCTCCCCCATCATCCATCATTTTCTGCCCCTCGTTGTCACCTTCAAGCTCGGCCAGAGGTTCGGGGACAGGGTTATCGTCGTTGTGTTCGTCTAGTTTTATTAATTCCTCGTCGGAATCGTCTAAGAAACCAAATTAGCTTTTCCAAATCTTGATGTGCAAATCCGTTTGAGAACATTGATCCTTGTTCAGTGCTTCAATGCATGTGGATATAAATATTTCCCGAGCATGGATCACCCGGATCATAGTCAGGAGGGAAAATCACGGATAACGTACCTTCTACTTGATATTCAAAAGCTGTACCCTTCTTGCACTTCGCGAGCAGTGCAAGATCCTTTTCCGTACCCGTAAAAGTCGTGGGTTCGCCGTATTTGGTTTGTTGTAACTCGAATCTTTGGGGGGCTTGGATTTCGTACTTTTGGGTTTGCAGCTCAAATTTCTGAGTCTGTACTTCGTATTGTTCCGTCTGAATAGAGGACGGGTCATGAACTTGTGTCCTGAAGGGACATACTGAAACGGAGGGTTTTTCCATACTAGAAAGTCTGCCTCGTCCAGAGACGATTGAGAAGCTTCACCTGGAACGTATCGGGTGTTCCTCTTATTCTCTCCTCCCCATGTCAGAAGGAATTCTCGGCAATATGCGGGCGCCCAATATCGGGGATTTTAAGGTTGAAGTATTTTCGAGGTGTACACAAAGTCGGCCTAAGCAATGTGAATTGGGAGATTGGGCTGCAGCTGCAGTTGAAAATAAATTGAGAAGTGATTGTTCAAATTGTACACAGACAATGAGCTGTCTATGAAGTATAATTGTAGAGATAGAAGAATAGAGGAAATGTTGCCATTGGAATCGGCAGAAACAGTGAGAAAGAGGACTCGACATAATCCGACCCACGTTCGTTCCGCGGGGGACACCCCACGAGAGAATTACTGGAAGAGCGAATGATCGATATCGTGCTCGATATCAATTGGAGCAGAGAAAGGGACTGGCGCCACGTCGCAGGGCGAGTGGTCTTGCACTGATCGCCTGCTGCTGCAGTCGACGACCACCGCGATATCGCAACAAATCTAATGCGGCCCAACGCCTGCAGGCCAGCACATATTGGGTTAACCGGGCTGCAAGAAAAAGCTCTCTCGACTTGCTGGACTTGCTGGCCAGCATGCACAATCCGCCGGGAGGGACATGACAACCATGGCTCTGCGTCGTGCTAGGCAATTGTTGGGTGGATATTGCTCAATATGCTTCCTACTGGCTCGCGGGTTCCTGGCCATGAGGAGGGAAGTCCTTGACTCCCGTCCCGCCATGCATGCGACGTGTTCGCCTTATGCCTCGTCAGGCAAAGGATGTGGTGCACCATCGGTGCATATGATTCGCTGGTAGAAGGAAGAACGTGGGTTGCATCGACAGAAGTATTCTCCTAATAGGTATTAAGCATCAGTGTGGGGATGGAGAGTGAGTGACACGGAATACTGAGTCGAACAGAAGTTGTTGTGTTGTCCCACGGCTTTTCCAAGTGGCAATGGCATGGCACGTCTCAGGGGTTCGTTTAGCGAGCAGTGACTACGCGGACAAAAATAACACTCCCTTTGATCCGAAGGTCAAACAAATTTCTTTACATTATAGTTTAGGTTACTGTATGTCAAGGGCCAATGTATTTGCTGAGGTAATGATCAATGTGAACAAAGAAGAGAGAAGTCCCCTTGGAGTTGCGATCGCTCCATTGGGTTTTCACTACAGCCGACTCATCATCCCGTCTCTTACCGAATAAAATGCAGTTACCCGAGTCAAGAAGCACTCAACCATAAAATTGAGTATCACGGGAACCTTCTTACTTCTCTGCAACCTGTACCCCAAATGGCATCCAATCTAGAGCCATAGACTACTGTTCGGTACATCAGAGATCCACTCTGAATGACAACAAGATATGTTTCAGCAATAGTGGAGCATAGCCAAGTCCCAATGAAGCTCCTCTAAATGGAACTGAATATCAGCCTCACTTGAGGGATCTACAACCCACCTTGCCCAGCTACAGGTACATTAGTTCCCGGCTGCTGGATTTGGCGGTGTGTCTCACGTGGCACAAAGGTCTCGATGCAGAGTCCAGTGCCTATGAAATGACGGCGAGACTGTTTCTGTATCTTGACGATGTGTAATGAGGTATTCCCGTATTGAAAGATGTACATCAGCAGATCCTAAACGCCGGCTCAGAAGGTGGATCAGGAATCTTAAAAGACGCAATTGTGGAATCCCAACGCAACCATAACCCCTCAGCAACATGCAGGTCCCAGACGCAACGCAGGTGTCGTCCGGTAGATGAAAAGAAAAAAGCGGCGACCGAAACATCGTCACGGTTACATGGCCATCTCGGCCTGTAGCTTCCGAAGTTCTTCCTCCTCGTCCTCCTCCTCTGCATGCGCCGGTGCTTTGCCTTTGACTGGGTGTGATGTGAGCAACCGGCCAAGAATAGATTGTGATAAGTAACTTACTTTCTCCATTCGCGGCTGCTGGTAATCTGTGTACCTCATCCGACACAGGAACGGTTCCAGTCTTGAGCATCTTGTTATCAAGTTGCTCTTGCTCCAGCTCGGCCAACTCATCATCCAACTCCGACTCATCGATCGGTTCGCCAATAGGGGCACTTGTAATAGCTTGAGCAATCTCCTCGCCCAAGGCATGTTGCTCTCTGAGTTTCTCCCTAAAACCAAACGGTCAGCAATTCAATTCCGAATTCCAAAATGTATATTGTAACGTACATTGTCTCATCAACTTTGTCAATGTTGAGCTTGCCATGGATTTGTTGCATAGCCTCGCCCGCACGCTCCATAGCCGCAAGAGTCTCTCTGTTAATATTCGCCGCCTCAATCGAGTATATTTGCTGCTCCAAGGTTGCTACCTGGGCAGTCGTTTGTTCGAGGGTATGCTCATGTTGCTTCTTTCGTCGGAGGGCGGCCTTGGCAGCTATAGCAAGACATCAGTGACAGTTCGAATCCAAGTCCATAAACCTTCGGGCCAGCTTCAGGGCCATCGGCGCAGTCTGCGAGTTGGTCCATGCAAGGGCGGGGTGGGCTGCGTACCATTCTTATTCGTGCTCACGTTCTTCCTGGCAATAGTATCTTGCTCATCCATCTGGTTCTGCAGATGTCTCTCCCGCTTCTGCAGCATCTCCAACTGTGATCTTAAACCGAGGATGGCATTCTTGGGAGTATCCTTTCTCTTCTGGGCACTTTGCCCGCCAAACCAACCCCACACTCCAGACATCTTGTATTATGTGGTTTCGCTGTCTTGATGAAATCGATATCGACGGACCGCCCAGTCCCGAGATACAATCGTGATTCCTTCTAGGGATCTTCGAATTCGGAGGAAGGATCTAGATGGACCTTTCCGGTCGAGATTCGCTATCAGGAAGGCTGGTGATAGTGGGGCACTGTGAGTTCGGGACAAAAGAGGCTTCGCAGAGTATCGAAGGGAGTCGTATCACGAGGGATCGTAGTTGAATAGTCGAGGGGTTGGTGAATAGCTGGTTGGTTTCGTGACGTGGACTCTAGGTACAGTATCTTGTCTTGTCTCACTGCCGGTATCGTGAATGACCAGAGATGTCGGCGATGACGAGCAAGTCCGCCTGTCGCTGATTAAGGCTTAGCGCCACCGCTTGGCACGTGCCTAGATTTGAATGAATCGTGACTTCCTTCCGTTCCCCAGGATCCAGGTTGACTTCGATTTATCTGATGTCTGTATAGCCTCACTTTGACAATAAATATTGTCTTCAGTCGAAATATGGCCGGTGTACACAACGGGCCGATTCCTACGAGGTTATGCTTGCTTTCTGACCTTGGAAGATTCTCTTTAGGGTCCAAAGTCCGCTTCTTAGGATGGTGAGAGTTTCTTCCTCTCTCCATATTTCGCCCATTCTTGGGGTTTTTGTATGATCTTAGTATGACTGGTGCATACTTGTATTTTCAAGAACATGTACCTTGGTTTAGAGCAGTTGGTTCACGGACTAAGGATCGGTTCTACATACCAATTGTCTCGGTCCTGTATTCTGTTTTCTTTTCATCATTGCATTCAAGACGATGTTCATTTATTATCGAAGAGCAGCCTTCGAATTTGGTTGAACTGTCAAGCTTACATTTCATAGCGTCACGAACTACTCTACGAAAACAGCGATCCTGACTCTGCAACACAATCACCCTCCAGGGAATCCGCTAAAATCCCAAGTGGATGTCAATCTTCTCGTCACTACCTTGAAGTCAAACGAGACCCAGATTGGAGAGTGGGTTAACGTGATGGGTTACATTACAGGTGGTCAGAAGCGGAAAGCCATAGGCGAAGAAACGATGGAGGTCGCCGTTCAAGCACTTGTATTATGGTCTGCTGGTGCATTCGACCTCGCAGGGTATGAGAAGAGTCTCGATCAAAGAGCAGCCGATGAACGAATAGCTCAGAAAGCGCCATGAATTTCTGAAATGACCTCAACTACTCAATTGCAACTACTTAGCTGCTTAGGAATTCAGTGGACACCGATATGAAAGCAATCGCAACCAAGTCATGTCCACAAATCCCACAAAACGAAACACCTTCTACTTTAATGACACAACCGCCAACCAAAATTCCATGCTCAGATGTCTGGTGCTTCATCAACCTAGTAACCGTTTCCACACGTTCCAGCTTCTTCGGCTTTCACCAAAGATATTGGCTCGCTACAGTTGACTCCACGAACGGATCCAGCACCTTTCCACCAAATTTGGTAGCCTTCATAGGGACCCTTCTTGATCTGGTCCTTCGTCTGACAGGCTACGAATTTGTTTTGGCCTTGGAATATCCAGTTGCCGTACTTGTCAAAACCAAATCCAGAAGCACTTGCCCCAGGAGGGACGTAGTGACCATGTGCTGTCGTGAAGGCAACTGGGGCCGTTTTGTTCGCAAAGATGTACATGTTCTGCCAGCCAGTTGGTGTTTGGTGCCATGACGTGAAAGATATGCTGCTTCCAGCTATAGGACAGAAGGGCTCTGAATACTGCTTGTATTTGGTGTACCCAATCCAGAGAGATTCTGTAAAGTCAGTACCTTCTGGTGCATCTGTGAGCGACCAAGATACTTACCGTTTGCGAAGGAGATTTGAGACTCCAGGATGTTCAGAAGCGGGGGGTACGGATGCACGAAGAATTGGTGTGTGCTGAAAGGCTGAGCTGTTGCGGTCACTATCATCGATAAGATGATGCTGGTGGTTGAAAAAAGCATCTTCAAACTGTCCGAATTTCGCAATCCTGGCTGAACTTTGGCAGCCTTGTGGCAGTATTTCCACGGTATATATAGTACTGGGGAGATGTTATATGCCCTTCAGGGCCCTTCTCGATGGCAATCGCAAGGTATACATACATGTCTGACAAGAAGCACCGGCCCTCCCGTGAGCCGTATAGGCGTTACTGTGCTGCATTGAATTTTTACTTGCATAACGGGCACAAGGCAAGGTTCGAAGAAAACTTCAGGGTTTGCAGAAATTCGACCTCTGCCCAAGCTACATCTTATTACGAAGGTATTTCTTTTGATTTATATCCCATCACCCCCAGAAGCTGGTTGCATGGAGTAGAAAGTGCTCACTGTGAGCTATGGTTGGAACAGTCTTTTCCCAGCTGCCCACCCCAAAACTGCTCAAAACCTTCGCCTTCACGTCACACGAATCCCGTATTCAACCAGCTGCTACACAAACGTACTGCAGCGTACGATTGTTTGTGTCTCGATCCTGCACATTCGAAGCACAAGGCTCCGGAAAGTGGCGTTCGGGCTGCTTTAACCGGATGACTATTTTTGCCACAACCTGCATGAGGAGACAGTTGCCTCGCCGGCTTTGACATGCATCGTGAGTTTGCCTCGCCCAGCAACTGAGCCTCAATAACGACAGCCCTATTTTGAGAGGCAACTTTCAGCCGCACGCAATGTCGAGACCCTATAAGGCTTGCTGTTGCCCCTTTTCACCGAGAAATGTACATTGATGTGTTGGCTCAAGCCTAATGTGATTTGCCGTTCGTGAAGAGAGAGTGGGTAGGAGTGACGAGAATTTCACGATAATGGCTATTCAATGGCTTGCAAGTTCAAATTTCTTAATGGGTCCTTTTTTTTTTTTTGTTAATTCATGGCTTTTTGTATTGTTTGGAAGTAGAATTGATCGCTAATTAAAATGCTAGGCGGCCAAAACAAACACCACGCTATGCATGAGCTCTTGAAGTCACTCAAATTGGTAAATCTTCTTGTCTCAAATCGTCCTATCCATCTCTCTCTTAGCGGCCAATCTATCTCCATTGCATCTAGCAACAGGAAAAACGTAAAGGACACGCAGAAGACCACCTGCCAACCTGTCCTTGAACTCCATAGTATTCCCAAGCAGAAGCACTCTTGCCCAACTTGTCGTTCACCACCTGTCGCCTCGACCATAGCTATCATAGCTGCGCTCGTCCGAACGTCTTCGTCCTGACCCTGATCCTTCTCCTCTTTCCCGGTCGCCTGAGTGCCGACGATTTCGTGTCAAATCGTTGTTTCTCGACCCTCGTGATACAACAACGGGTTTGTGAAGTGGACGTTTGAGTTGCTTGTCTGACTCCTTCTTCGTCCGTGCAGCTGCTTGTTTGTCCCACACTTCCTTAGACTTGCGACAGATATCATCAATTTGTTCCTGGTATCCCGTCAGTACCTTGTCCAGGACATATCATGAAGTGTCGACTCTTACATCCGTCAAGCACTCTCCTGGTGTGGTGATGAGGAAACCGTCTTCGCCCTAGAATTTTGTTAGTTAAGCAGGCATGGATAGGATACGGGATGAAAAACATCTTGAGTATATGCTCGCACTGTTGATTCAGGGCCAAGGTAATACTGAATCTCCGCGATGATCACTTTCTTGTTGATGTCCACATGAGGTATCCAATACCGATTCTTCTCGTGGGACGAAGACATGGTTCACAATAAGTATGGACGAAGAATAGAAGATGCAATAAGATTGTAGAACGATCTTTGAAAATAGTTAATGAAGATGATATGTATAGAATTTCTTGTATCTGATCCTCCAAAGTTGTTGACGGGGCCGGCCGCTTAGGAGCTCTTATACAGAGGGGAAATTGCAAGACAAAGGCGAGAATGCCAATGGCAGGCATACGCGCCAACACTGGCCTTCCTGCCTCACGCTGCATCAAGAGATCGTTTGGAATAGCTCAGCTGCTCTAGAATGGAGACTTGGCTTGATCCACGTAGTCGAGTTTGGCCGCACCCTGCATCTGGGGCAGCGTGGATTAGCTCGCCCTGGCGAGGCGAACAAACGAGGCCCACCCATTGTTCGTTTGTGCGCCGAGAAGGGGTCAACACAATGCTTGCGGCAAGCCACTGCTTTGCGACCCCAACTTTTAGAGATGCAGGAGATGCCAGTCAAGAGGAGATATAAACAGCGGTGAACCGTTATCGCTGCCTTGCATTATGCACTCGAATTTTGAGGAATTAGTAAACGAGCAATCTCTGTTCAACTGGGCGATAATTCAACTGAATAGCTATAAGATACCTATCGTCGATTGCCACGAAAATTCATGAATCGCGAAGCTGCTACAAATGGTTTGGGCTCTTTGGCCATGGATCGACAATCTTCTCACGCAGTCTCGCCTCATCCAGTGCAATCTCTTCACTGGTGGAGAAAACTATACGCTTTCGCGCATGTTGTACATAAAACCGTGATGCCCCGAACCGAAATCAAGTTCCAACGTTATTGATCGGCATATGAGTGAGCCTCTAGCCATATCCTGGACTTGATCTTCATGAAGGACTACAAATGGCACACCCATCGCCGGATACAAGACTCTCTTCCAAGGAGATCCCTCGTTGAGCTTCATCGTCGACTTCCTCGACAGCCATCCATTTGAGCTCGCCTTGGGAAACTGGATATACAGGTTCTTGTTCACGAGCTGAACTCCGGATGAGGGAAACAAGCGGACCACCATCGAGCCAAGGTGGCCATGGATGATTTTTATCACACCACCGAGACCGATTACGAGAAGAGAAATACCAAAGGGCAATCATCTGCCTAGGAGGCCTCACCTTTCTATCTCCTGTGGAATGGGCACCAGAAATACTATGCAACGAACCTTCCGTCAGTTCATGACCTCCAGCCCTGGTGATACATTGGCTGTCGAACAAACTTCCACCAGCTATCCTATACCAACAGCAAGAAATCGCTCACCTTACAGGGCTTCCCCGCATGCCCGTACAGGCTTTCAAACTCTTTGTTTTGATGTTGCCCTTCTGTCCGAAGGGCGAGTGTTATTGCTTGTTCTCCAGGACAAGATATCTCCAAGGACTGAGGAACGGCAAAAGGCTGGAGAAGAACAACAACCCCCACCAGGACAGGAATCTCGATCACCTGCGCCCAGGCATGTGCTGATTTCCGGCACTCTTTCAGCAAAAGGTGTCGTCCGTTCCAAAGGGCAAAATATTCATGACCCAGGACACATGAGGTATTTGAGGAAAAATTCTCGGACCCCATGGCCACCACGAGAGTGGCGCAAGGCTGGAACGCCTCATCCCGCAACACCCGGGACAAGAACGATAACGAAGAAATTGTCAATAAAAATTCCATCCCGGTGACGGGGCTCATTCTAGAATCGCAGCCTCTTCGATGCTATGTAGTCGGGCGTTTGTGTCGTCTCGGTTATGTCGGACATCCCTTTTGTTTCATCATGGCGCTTACGAGTATTGAAGGCATTTCGGAGATCGCAACAATTCCTCTGTCAGACACGGGTTCGAGTAAAGTCCAGGGAGATTGTATCTTCAGTGCCACCTCTTGTGTAATGACCTCAAAGCCAGGGCGACGGTCAAGAGAACTCGAGTCACTTCTTGTGTCATCAGCGCTTCGGAGACGAGAGACCATGCCGAAGCCAATGACAAGTTCGTGAAAGTGCAATGTGCCATTCTAAACCCACCGATCGGTGACCGAGCATCTCCCGAATCTCCTGAGATTACCAAACGATGAAGTGCGGCAAAGTCAATACTGAAACTAGACGCCCTGCTGAAGCGACATTCGCGAACACTTCCGATGCTCTTTAAATCCTCCCGAGACACGACAAGACTCAAGCTTCTATGTTGATCCACGTCTTTTCGCACCTGTCCCTCACAACAGCGTGTGCTTGGTTACATTCACTGACCCTTTCTTCGACATCTGCACGTAATCAATGTAGTACTCGGAGTTTCAGGGGCGATTGGAGGATTTGGGGGATCTGACAGGAGATGGATTTCAGCTCGACAAAGGTGGTGCAGAATCTATGTGCACTTGGCCGATGTCCTGGCACAAAATCTACCTTGGACTCCCGTCGTATCAAAACTCTGCGGTCTGCTACCTCGCGACACCGATAATGAAAGCCCAGGTACCCTCTTCGAGCTGGCCAGTCCAGTCGGAAGAAGCGATCGCCTTGGTTCTGTGTTCGAGGCGGTCTGGTGTCAGCTACAGTACATCCACGAGTTGATGACAGGAGATGAATGGATGAGGGAGTATGACTCTTCGCCTCATTAAGTTCCCAACACGAACCATTGCACATCCTTAAGCCACAACTAATTCTCGCCTTCCACAGGGTCGCATACAAGAAAGCCTTCGCCTCGACGTAGCAGCGAGCCGAAAACTACCCCGCAAGCCCTACACGTCGACAACTCACCGCCAAATCAACAGGAAGGGCAACAAGAAACAAGAAGGGCAATTGCCTCCCAATAGCACAGTTCGAGATGTAGCAAAGGGCAAAGAAAGGCAAGCGAGGTGCAAGCGAACGGCACCACGAGAACAACAGTCCAATCCGCATCTGACGCGAATCCCACCACCTCGCAACAGCGGATTCAGGGAAAGCGAGTGGGATGGGAGGTTCGACACCAGCAGAAATCAATACTTGTTCATGCAGCACGACCCGATTTCGGACCGCGCCGTCGTTCGATACAGCGAACTTCTGCAGGCACTTGCGCATGACATTCCAGATGTAGCTACTTGGCATCGAGCGACATGATACACGGTGAAAGAGAGGGGAAACGAGTGGAACCGAGTCCCTTGCTTTTAGAGCATGTATTCCTAGCGATACTAGCGAGTATAATACTATGTGCATGTCCATGATTACAAATGCCTGAACAATCCTATCAGAATACCAGATGTGCCTTGTCCGCCAATTCCCTAGGTTTAGCAATGTGCCATGGGATATCTGTAACGCCTTTGGTAAACAAATGCAAATGTCGTGGCCGATAATACCAGCCTAGCCTATCCCTATTTTGACGCCAGCCATAAATCTCCCTCCAATGCTAACCCCCAAACCCAGAGCCCGATATTCCAAGCAATAACTCCATACTCATGATTTCGTGATTTCGTTCCTCAGACTACGTCCCAGCCTATGGTCTTATTTCTTCCGTTTGTAAGGGAGGGGGCGAAGGCCCAGTTGCCGGCTCACTCTTTACGTCCACCAAATCATTGGTAACCTCCTTCTTCGGACTCTCCAGCTGGCTCATCTCGCTTGTGGGCAGCGGCGTGCTGGCTCCATTCGAGAGGTTTGCAGAAGGGGCAGGCGAGTGCAGAGGAGTCTGCTGCCGCATTGGTGCACTGGTACTATTCGAATTGGATCTTCCCATGTTATTCATTGGCGGCCTGGGGATCGATACACCACTCGAACGATTTTGATTAAACGTGGGCCGCATGATTGTAGGGCTCGGCTTTTCTGGTCCAGTGGATTTGGCAGGCGGTTGGGGTTGAGATGCGCCTGCTTGTGTTCCACTCTGATTCGCCTGTTGATATGATTGGGGTTGCGATTGAGGTGCAGGCGGATGTGGAGGTGGGGACGATACTTGGTCGCTGTGCGAACCAGTGGCACCAGCCTGCGGGAGGAGACCAATCTTTTTGAGCATATTCTGCAGAACTTCTACAATTGGAGCCTCATCCGGATGGCCAGGGGCATCGTCGCTACTCTGTCCAAGTACTTTGCGCACAGCACCATTTAGTATCTCGATGCCATTAGGCTTTGCAGCCATTTGAATTGCTAGAGCTTTTCTGAACGACTCAACGGCAGTCATAAGCTGCTGACTGACCGGAGTAGAAGCTGTGCCCGTACCCATTCGTTGTACAGTCTGGGGCTGGCTTTGGGGAGGTGCTGGCTGTGTGGGTTGAGCCTGGTATGGCTGAGAGCTTGGTTGCGTTTGCCTTTGCTGCATTTGCGATTGTTGCGAAGGAAACGATTGAGTGAAGTGTTGTGATTGGCCATACGGAGGGTATTGGGGTTGTCGCGCATACTGATATCCTGCTCGAGGTGCGGGTGCATCAGGTGACCCTGAATCTTGAGAGTGTTGGTTCGTCGCAATGCCTGTTTGACTACTTGATGGTCCTATTTGTCCGGTCGAAGCTATTGGCTGACTTGGCGGAGCAGATTGAGCTGACGGGGGTCCTGACTGATTTATTCGAGCACCTGATTGGGACGCTGGAGCGCCCGGTTGGCTTGTCGGAGGACCAGTTTGTCCCGCTGAAGGAGGCTGACTTGTCGGAGGACCATTCTGAGTTGGAGGACCATGTTGGCTTGTAGAAGGGCCATGCTGAGCAGTCGCAGGACCATGTTGGCTTATAGAAGGACCAGGTTGACTTGCAGGAGGACCATTTGAAGCAGCGGGCTTGGGTCCGTATGGAGAACTGTAAGAAGCAGAGGCTGGAGGAGCCAGTGCAGGTGGAATGGTTAACGAGGGTTGGCTGCTCATAGGAGGCTGAGATCCTGGCTGGTAGAGGCCATTCATGTGTGGTTGATGCCCCATATGGCCCATGTATGGTTGCGGTTGACCAGGACGATAATTGGGAGGCATTTGAGGGTGCATCTGGTAACCTATGGGCGGGACCATCATTCCTTGAGGAGGGTAGCCTTGCATTTGATACCCATGAGCATAGCCTGGATATATTGGCTGCATGTGTCCAGGTGGGTACTGAGGTGGAGGAGAGGCTTTCTTCTTTTTCTCTTTCTCGAATGTGGCACCCTCTTTTATGGCCCATTTCCATCCTTTGCCATCACGCTCCACCTTCTCAAACCCCTCATTTTGCCCCAAGTTATGGCGAACACTGCTCTGCCACCCAACTGTAGCAACCTTCACTACGAAATACGGATATTTTCGCTGGATGGCCCTGTAGATTTGTGGCAATGACATTTGCTTATGCTTTGATTCTGAAAGTGCCTCATAGATGAGCTGGACGTAGTTGCAGGATGGTTTCGTGAGTTGCTCTAGAGTGAGCTCCTCTTCATTGTATACTGGGGACGGCGATCGGGGCGACCTAGCGGGTTTTTGCTGCTCCTTCGAATCCTTGTTCTCACCATCACCAGCTTCGCCTTCAGCTTTGGATTCCCCGTCTTTTGGTTCCTTGGGCTTCCTCTTTGTGTACTTGCGTTTCTCCCTTGGCTCTGGGGGTGTGTCCGGTCTAGGATGCTTTCGCGGACGGCCGACCTTTCTCTTCTCACCACCTTCGGGGGCAGGCTTGTTGCCAGTGTCCGCACTTGCTTGGCTGCCTGTCTCAGGCTTGATCCCTTTCTTAGCCGTTTTGCCCTCTTTGCCCCCCTTGGTTTCTTTGGGTTCTTTAGGCTCTTTAGAGACCTTTTCTTCCTTCCTATTGGTCTTTTTCGACTCTTTTTCCAAAGCTTCTTTAGCAAGTCGCGCTGCTTTCTCCTCTCTTTGTTGCCGCTTGGATATTCCATCCTTTGGAGGGCGACCAACTCCGCGCTTCTTAGGCTCGGGGGTTATAGGTTCAGGTTCTGGTCTCAAGCGCTCAAAATCGTCGTCTAATCTGTTTTCCTGCTGGGCATCCTCGTTCTCTTCCTCTTCCACTACCTCATCTCCATCTTCGTCCGACTCTTGATCGTCGCTGTAAAGTTGAGATTGTTCGGGATCAATGACTCCGTCATCCTCCTCGTCGCTTGCCATATCATCCAGGTCGCGGTCTTCGTCATGATCCATGACAGGCTCATCGCCATAGTCATCAGAGTCGCTGTCGTCGTCCAAGCCCAGAGCCTGCCGCCGCTCATTCTGGAAATCTAGACTCATCTCCTTACCAGCCATCACGTACTTCAGGCGGTCATCACCATCAGCGTCGAATTGGAGACCCGCTGCAGTGCTATCATCCTCCTCATCAGACTCCTCATCCTCATCGGCTCCTGTTTTACCAATTGGAATGTGCTCTGGGAGTCTGAACAACAGTTCCACCGCGCCAATTTGTAAATGGCAGCCATTCGTGAGTTCGAAAATTTGGCCCTGGCTTTTGAGTTCATCTTCCACGAAACAACCGTTCCTTCCCTTGACTTGGCCCTCCCATAGATTCTTCTCGAAATTGAATGCGATCAGTAAATGCTCTCTTGAAATAGCTTTCCAATCTGATGTGCTAGCGGGGTACGGAGGGTGGATGAATAATGTGACCATATTATGAGGGGACGGCTGGTGCTTCTCGACATCAACTCTGGCAGGGCGTTCGGAGTCCGAGTACTGGTGTTGTGGAGTTTCTATAGGTGGAGCCATAGAGGGTCGTCGGGATCGATGATGTGAGGATGAGCCAGACGACCTTGACTTCTTGATGCGCTTGCTTGGCCTGCTGGAACCACGATCTTTCCGTCTTCGCTTTCGGTCGTGACCTTCATCGTACTCGTCCTCGTCAAACTCTCTGACAAAACCACCTCTGTCACTGACAATTGACTTTGTAGCCTTAGTAGTCGAAATTCGCAGAGCGCCCGGACCATTCCTCATCTGAGCCTTTTGCAGTCGCAAGTCTCTGCCAATCATGAGGGAGTATGAATTCAAATAGAAGTGTCCATCGTCGAATTCGATCTTTGCGTAGCCCTGAACTTTATGGTCTGCTTCCGCGACGGCTTGTTGGCCATATTCGGAGTTGTAATAGGCAGCGTCTTGAAGGCTATTTTCGAACATCGTAGGGGCCGGCATAGGGACCATTGGGTCTACGCCGGTGAACCAATCTTCTTGAATGGGATTCTGTCCGTCGTGAGGGATGCTGGCATGCTGGGTAGACTGCTGTAACTCCTGGTTGTGAGGAAATCCTAGGTCCGGCATGAGCTCTGGCATGAACCCTCTGGCCTGCACCATCTGCGCCAGGATATCTTCATTCCCGGCCAAGGCATCGATCTCAGCAGTGATACGGGATAGTTCTGGATCTGCGACCGCTGGTGCTGTAAGAGGAGGCTGCATTTGCGCTCCCCGCTCTTCGTTCCCCTCTGACGTTTCTTCCCCAACATTCGCGACAGCAACCTGCCCTTCTAGCCTCCCACTCTGCATGTCTTCCATGGGCGGCATGTTTTCTCCTTCAGGCGAGGCTTGTTGTTGCGCATCGTCGGTTGCATTATCGGGTGTGGTGAGAGCGGCAGCTTCGTTGCTGTTGTTGTCCGGCAGGTTGTCCAGCGTGTTGGTGAGAATTGATGAAGTTGCGACCGGTTCGGCTTCTGCTTCCACCTCTCCTTCGGGGGTGGCGTTTGAAGTCATCGCTGTCAGTTCACTCCGCTGAGAAGGTGACAACTCGTTCATAGCCATGTGCACTTCGATTGGGTGGTGTTGACCAAGCGGAAAGGGTCCTGCGCCGGCCAGCTCATCAGCGATCACGAATCGGTAGACCTCGCTCTTGTCCAAGAAGTCATTCAGCCAGACGGTCGTGGATCCGTCCACGTGACTCGCGTCCAGCATCCTGGGATTAATGGTCCCCATCTTTTCTATGCTTTTCTTGCTTCCCAGCATGCAGGTTTCCAATGAGATGATTTGCTGCTGCTCTGATATTTGGATTATTCATCTATCTTTGATCTGGGTTTTGTCTTGCACATAAAGCAGTCCGGTGTCACTTTAACGGGTTTTCATACTGGGTCCTGGCTCTTGGGTATCTCTGGGCGACGCAGCAAACCGTGGTTCAAAACTCCATAAAGACACACATTTCTTGGGACCCAGCAAAGAAAAATCGGCGGGCTTGCGCCCGGCGAATTTCTTTTAGCCGTTGCTATCTTTTTTTTCTTTCGTCCTGCTTGTTTCTACTCATTTAATTCCTGCAAGTGTCTAGGACAGGTCGGAATGAGCAGGACTCCAAGTATGCGATGCTGCCAAGCATTTATCAGTATTATTATCATGCTACATGTCTTTCCTACGTTCAAGGAGGACCTCCGTCGTAGGCAAGCTTTCTGGCAAGTGTCTTGCTATAATATTAGTTCGTTGAGCTAATATCGGCTCTTATGTACAAGTTCTTCAAGAACCCACTCCGTACGTCACCCTTAATGTTTTATTCAAAGAACGCAGAGACAGTCAGTCATATATCCAACCACCCGCCCCCAAATTCCTTTCTCCGGGTGCTCATTATATGAAAACTTTCCCTTCCAACTATGGCCTCGCGGAGCTTGAAATTGCGGGTGCAGCAAATCCTATTCCCTGGGTTTGATTCTAGTGTGGTACAGACCAGAACCCATGTCACCACAAAATCGTAGGCCCAAATTTCGACTTCTTCACTGCAGTGGCACTTCCTGTATGTTTGAAATGAGATCGTAGAGACTGCTCCGCGTACAGATTATTGGTCTGAGTTATGGGTTTTGTGTTGGCTAGCATCGCTCCTCTCCGGACGGTGCGTGGGCGCGCGGAGGAACAAGTGAGTCCGGCCTAGTTAATCATCATCATCATGATGTCGAAATAATTGCCTCAACTCCCATTTTCCAACTCCTTGCCAGGACGCTGGGTGCATCGGTGGAGTAATGCGATACCGATCTCGAGAGCAGGAGAGGGATACCGATTAGAGGATGACGGATGAGCAGGACTATGTCACGTCTCAAAATGCCATTCGAAGCCAAAACAGAATGGACACACGCTTGGGTACATAAGCACTTACCATCAAGAATAACGTGAGTGGAGACAGGAAATGTGGGTATAGGTATGGGAAGGTTACTTGCTCTCTTTCTCTTGTGCACTAGAAAGTAAACAATGAATAGAAAGTGTAAAGCCAATTTCAAATTTGCTGACTCGTAGGATAAGGCATGAAGTCGTTTCAATTCCCATCATAGGAGAAGGATGGATGGCCCCATGAAAGGCAAAGCCTCCCAGACTCTTGCTTTTGTTATTCAGCCTCGTCAAAATCACAACCCAAAATGAAAAAATTCCCAGGTCTACGCTCTGTTCACATGCCAGACCAGCATTACATACTATCCAGCGTCCTTCATTCCCTCACATATTACGCACAAGCTCGGAAGAAGATATTTTCTTCGGCTTGTCCTCCCTCACATGGTCGCCTAGCTGTTTACCAACAACCTGAGCAAACGACGTAGACCCACCAAAACCACCAAACCACTTCCTCCTATATCTAGCCAAATAATAAGTTTTCTGTCAGCCAGCCTTCAGATCACGGTCTGTTGGTGTCGCAATTGGTTAAATCATGCAGGTTACTTGAATATTTGCCGACAAGTAGAGTTGGAACATGTTGGAACTAAACATTCTGTAGATCATCCCGCTCCTTGTTGGAAAGCCCTGTTCATAGAGAAGAAGATGATTCTTGAATTATCTATTTCTTTTGCTAGTTTTCGCTTATACTTCCGTACCTACTTTTAAATTTTCGTAGCTCGGGTTGAGGTTGTGGCTCTTTTCGATTTTTCTTTTGTCTTTTACGAAAAAGAGCGAAGTGATGTTGTTGTTTAGCCGAGCCAAAAGATACAGTAAATGCCGTATTTTTTCAACGTCTGACCCCCAGAACCTTACCACTCACGATCACGCAGACACGATCCCGAATCCACGCGGGGCGGTGCTAGAGCCATATGATTGAGAAGGGCAAATCGCGAAGCCTCAGCACAATCAGGATATCTGCGAAAGGCTATTGCAGTCGCCAAAAAAACAAAGATTTCGTGATTGATCAGCGGAGCCTCCACAGCCGGTAAAGTGAACATCAAATCTCCTATTCGATTTTATCAGTGTCTCCATAGTGAAATTCAATACATCCAAATTCTCATGGCTTATTGGTCTCCGAATATTGGTGATCTGACTGGGCGAGGGTACAGGTACTGGCACTGGGGAGTTTTGTTGTTTGCAAGACCTCATAAGATAATGTAGCAAGAATTTCTTTGTAAGAGGCAATGCTATGGAACAATTTCTTGTTTTCGGAGAGGTAGATGTTCCAAATGAGGCGCAAGACAGCAAGTTGGTAAAACATCGCGAGTCATTGTCAATTGCGGCCGGGCTCGAAGTACATCTCCCTTTAAATTTACCAAGAGCAGCATTAGACTATTCATGGTTACTGAGGAGTTGAATATGTCAGTTCATGTACTTGACGCTCACACGATACATTAAATGCTGCGGAAGTGACCGTTTAAGTCCAAACGCCAAGTCTACGCAGTTGCCTTTTATTTATCCTTGAACTCCTGTGAAAAGATCTTCTGCCAGACCTCCAACCATTTCTGCTGTTGACCAGTGAGTTGCTTTCCGGGACTCTTGAATGATCGCGTCAAGATATCTCGCAGCTTGGACCTCAGGGTCTTAATTACAAGCATAGTCTTCCAGTCGGAGACTGCAAATCGTGCCCTGTTTCCATCGAGGATGAAAACCCCGGCATACATCTACATCAAGTCAGGTCTGCACTCTGGGGATTTGGGTGCCACTCACATCACACCGAACGTCTCCACAGAGGAGGGCGATAGAGAACTCTTCGACCGCCGTGGTTTCGTGAGCGTTGTAAAATCTAAAATAAGTCAACAAGATGGCAGGGAGAAGCTCAAGTCGCACCTACTGCTTGTTCTGCATAATATGATAGTATGAAAGCCATTTCAGTTCATGGTGACCTTTGTTGACTGAGGATGGATGGAGGCTAATAGATTGATTGTTCGCAACGTTTCGGAAACCTCGTCCATCTCGAATGAGTAGCTTTGGGTAGAAGCTCCAAGCAATGACAGAACTTGTGACGATATCGTTGTCACTATTAGCGTTCGCCCGCTGGGGGATGTCAAAGAATTGCCGGCGTCTACTGGAATAGCGGGTTCTGACATGTCAGCCACATCCGAAACTCGTAACGACTTGCTTACCTGTTCAGGGCAGTACGCTCTTCTCCTGTTAACGGCAGAAAACCAGAGTCAACCAAACACACAACAAGCTGGCCCTTGAGATCTTCAATGTTCAACAGCGTTTGCTGACTGAGGAAGTTCTTTCGGCAGAACTGGTAATCTGAATTTCCTGTCACACAAACTCGCTTCCAGGCCAGGTATGCATTGTAGACGGTAAGTAGATCCGAATCGCCTCTACGAAATGCTAGTCGAACAGTATCTGCTTGTGCTCGCGCACCAAATGGGGCAGAGAATGGAGACTTGGATGACAAGATAGCTGCGATAGTTATCGAAGCATCCAAACATTTGAAAATGCTGCCAAGAAGTACCAGCTTTCCCAAAAAGACATCGAGTGGCAGACGTGCTAGTTGGGTACCAAGAGGGGTAAGATCCTCGCCAGGTGTCAAGGCTCTGACATCAATGAGAGCATCCACTGCCCGGCGAATGTTTTTGGACGACGGTGGATCTAGAGCTTGACTCAGAGTCTCCTCAATACCGCCGAGCTTGCAAATCTTCACACGAATGGCAAGATCCTGAAGTGACAAACGGAGAAGTTCGGGGGTTTGTTGATCCGACATCTTTATTGACCGAAGTTAGCGGAGTGCATTTCAACGTTGCGTTTTCCACGCGAATGAATGTGGCTTACCAATTCATCGTGCCGATGCTTCGTGAAAAGATGGAAGCACAGTCCCTCCTGGACTCGTCCCGCTCTGCCTCTGCGTTGCTTGGCATTTGCCTTGCTTATGAATGTCTCCAGAAGTCTAGAAAGTTGCTTTCTCTCATCGAATCTATTACAAAGTGAGCAAGTGAAGACAATGTCTTAACGGGACTAAATACCTCATCTCTCGGTGCTTGCCAGTGTCGACAACGCAGGTAACATCCGGGATCGTGATACCAGTTTCAGCGATATTCGTGGCGAGAACAATCTTCCTAGTTCCGGGTGGAGGTACAAGGAAGGCAGCTTCTTGATCTTCGCTGGCGATCGTCGAGTGAAGTGGATAGACATACCAATTCGCAGAAAATACAGGATGTCCAGCTAGCATATCATTGAGCTGGCGGATCTCACCAATACCAGGGAGAAAGACCAAAATAGCCTTGCTGAACATTTGGAGGTGGTCGTCTGTAGCAATCTTCGCAAGGAGCTGAGCTATCAATTCGAAATCAATCTGATATTCGTCCAATTGCGCAATCGTGTTCTTAGTCCTACCACTGTAGCCTCGAAGAGCTTTGGTATTCTCAACTTTGTTCGCTTCAGTAAGAACAGCTTCGGTAGGCTCAATCTCATCATCATCAAGGTCCTTGAACTTTTCTTGGTAGGTATTGTCCAATGTGTAACCAGTCAATTCCACAGCATCTTCGAGGTACTTGACTGTAACCGGGAAAGTCCGGCCCGGAACAGTAAGCACTGGTGCGCCATCCAAATACTTAGAAAAGCGATCGGCATCAACTGTTGCAGACATCAAGACGACCTTGAGATCTCTTCTACGAGCCATGAGCTTTCTCAAAACAATTAATAGAAAGTCGCTGTCAATCGTCCGCTCGTGTACTTCGTCAAGAACGATGTGGGTGATATCCTTTAGGTCGTTAGATCCCTCGAGCATTCTCATCACTATACCTGTTGTTGCGTAGACTAGGCGGGTTTCCTTGGAGGTGTTGGACTCCAGGCGGATTGCATAGCCAACTAGAGATCTTGAAGTACCAAGATCGTTCTTACGTTCCCCAAGCTCCTCGCTGACACGCCGGGCCAGTGAGATCGCTGATATACGTCGAGGCTCCGTACAATAGATCTTGCAAGGTTTGCCTTGGGAAAGCTGGTGTTCCAGAATGAACGACGGCACCTGGGTACTCTTGCCGCATCCCGTCTCTCCGCAGATGATGACAACTTGCTCTCGATCAATAGCTGCAAGGACTTCATTCTTGAAACCCCACATTGGGAGTTGCATGCGAGAATTCTAAGATCATGTTAGAAGACTGAAAACATGCGGAGGGAGAACTAACCAGCATCATTTGGTAACTCTGTGTATTGCACTTATCGTACCAGATTCGCTGGTAAGCTTGAGGTTCAAGTAGTCCCTTATTAGCTTTATCAGGGCCAGACTCATCACTGTTGTCCAGGGCTCGAGGGGCGTTGCGATTTCTGAAGGCGCCTTGTATGAGAACACCATCCTCGAGTTCCTGATCTCTTTTCTCGCGAACCATATCCCGGAAGACCCGAATGGTTGAACGGTCTGCTTCGTCTGATTTCTCTTTCTTCGCCTCGGCAAATTCTGTCCACAGATCTCTCCACGCAGGTGGTAAACGGAGGAAGACCTTATCTTCTTTTGCTGAAGAGCTAAACAATAGAAACAACGCAACAGTAGCGACATAAGCTTCCGACTGCTTAGAATCTGGGGCCGATACGGAAACCATAGTGAAGGCTTGCGATTTGGGCGAAGATATGCAGTCAATCTGGGTTGGTAGGGTCATTGGAGGAATGTCCTGTGCCTTTGACCACACAATCCGCAGCGAATGTCTATTTGAGAAGCTTGAATCAGAGATGAGAGTAAAGTTTAATTTCACGGATGAATCCCTAGGAGTCATGTTAGCGTTACGTCTAAATATCGCGTTTGAAGTTGCATGTTGGACAGCAAATGGGGATAACGTACCGAGCACGGCAAGCCTCCTCGAGCACTCTGGTGGGGTTGATTCCTGACCACTTGCCAAACTCTCTGATCGTAACCTTCACACCATTCAGGCCAGTTACAACAGTGGTACTCTTTCCAGTAACAGGGTCGACTTCATTTACAGGTAGGCTCGCAAACAGGTCTGCCAAGGCCCCATCATCGTCGCTTTCGTTCTCCTCAAGCAACTCGGCGCCTATTCGAGCAGCTTCTTTGCTAACCTCATCGTCAGAATCAACCAAAGTCTGAGATCCTTGAGAATTAGAGTCGCTGTTGTCCTGGCTAATATCTGTAGCTTTTCGCAGAGCTGCAGCTTCCTTTTCAAGCTCAATCCGCTTGGTTTCCCACTGCTGATCGGCAACATACTGGTCAAACAGAACATCATCCTGGATTTTCTGGACTTTTCGAAGCCATCTTACTGATTGTGGGTTTGTGCTAGCTGCAGCAGCCTTGGTGTTTGCAGCAGGACGGCGAGCATTTCCTCGCTGAGGCTCTTTTCTTGGCATGGATTGTTGTGCATGGAACAAGTTTGTCTTGCATTCGAGATAGACGGGTAAGAGATCATCGGGATCAATGTCGCTATCATAGTCAAGAGCTACAGGCTTCTTAGCTGGCGAACGTTGTCTCTCCATGGCCGAGGCATTGTTGTTGAATACCATAGTCCCCATGTGTCTGGTATCAGACTCGATACGAGGGGTCGTTGCGCCAGATGGCAACGGGCTATCAAACGGTGTGTCTAGGACAATCTTAGCATATTGAAGTACGAAAATATGGGGAGAGAAAATACTGACCTGTCTGCGACTTTGATAACGTTCCGGCTTTGCGATGGGTACTTTCGTAGTCTGGAAGCTCATCTCTCGTGCACTCCCTTGCCAGCCATTCTAAAGATTCCTCCATGCCCCAGATTGCGTCTTTATTTCCCGCTCCTATCTTGTCCGAAATATCCAAGACATGCCTAATGGCGCGAACCACCTTCTCCTCAACGAACCCTGCCCCAACGAGAGCTTGCTGTAGAGTCCAGAGACGGATCGTCAACTCCTCCTCTGACGCTTGTTTGGCGTTGCCAGAAGAGTCGTTTGACTGCCCTGCAAAACGTCCCTCTCCACTGACCAAATCCAGTATTTCTTCCATCAATTCCGGAGGTAGCCATTTTCTAGTATTAAGGCTCTCTGCCTGGCTCCTCAATACGCGGCGATCTGTCTCCAGTCTCGTCTTCTGACGAAGGGCATCTCTCTTCGATTTCTGGGCATGTTTCTCAACAAGAATTTGTAGTTCCGAATCCTCCAGCTGTTTCTCGAATTCTTCTGCAGTCAAAGTCTTGTTTGATGCTACCGTAGGGCCCAATTTTGGATTTGTGGACGCAGTTTGGTCCTTCTCCCCCGTTTCAAGATTGGCCTGGTGCTCGGGGGAGGCTGCTGATGGAGTCTCTTGCTCAGTAACTTCGATTTTTGGCTTGGAAGCAATAGATGTAGTTGCAAATCCTCTAGCCGGGTTCGTAGCTGGCTTCTTCTTCTTCTTTCCCCCGGCCATAGCAACGGATTTTGTTGAGCGTGTTTTTTGTGAGAGGTCGAAGTCGAGGTGGAATATCAGGTGCGGGGTGTTGATGACGCTGCGGCAGCGTACTGAAGCATCGATGCACTTTTTTATTTATTCGCTACTGTAATCAATCCAACTCCAAAAACCACGCGACAACCAAACGAAAACTAGCCACCCAAAACCACCAAACCCAACTCGAGTCAACCTCGGGTCATGACCAGGAATTTGAATCTAGGAGATGACTGAGGTGGAGGTCAACGGTACCGGTGGGGTGGATCTGGATCTCAGTGCCACAAAGGTAGCATTGTCTTCCTCTTCCACCACGATTCGTTTGGGCAGCCTGCACGCCCTCCGAGAAAGACTTTCGAACAACGGTAAGCTGCTGGAACGAAGCTCTTGGTCTTTGTGCATATGCTGATCCTATTCTTCTCGCAGAAATACGCCAGGGGCTCTTCCCACCTCTTCTACGACTTCTATTTATCACATACCCATACTACCACGACCGAAATTCACGGCAAGCAGTACAGCGATGCTTAAGGGTCATATTCAGTTCTGGATGCGCTCCAGAGGCACTGGCAGAGTTTGTGAAGACTATCGATGCAGAGACTGTAAAGCAGGGGCTCGCCCCAGGCAATGCATTTGTCCTGATTGAATGGTGTAGCATTTTGCTCCAGGAAATCGCTGGTACAGCATACTGGGAGAAATGGGGGCTGCAGGTCATTCAAAGCAATGCCCGAGTACTTGAACTCTGTCTCGGCGAATCCACGAGATCCAATATGAAGCAGACGGCACTTGTCATCACTAGGCGTGGGCTGCGAAAGGCATTCTCGAAGAGCGATACTAGGGAGAAAGTGATCAAGAATGCGGTACATATACTTGCTGCCAAAGGGCCACAACCATCTGCGAACAACGCCGTTATGTTAGGAGTCATTGCTGGGGTCTGTGCAAGGAAGACCGAGGCCAAGAAAATACTTGCAGCAAATGCATCGGAATACTATGCCTTCTACATTCGAGAGATCATTGGATCACGGACTCCGGTACTAGCCCATATATCGAAAGCTTTGGGGGACTTTTTTGTCGACTTCACTACGTCGGAAGATGTAGTGAAATTGCTCGTTCCTGCACTCGAAAAGGCTCTTCTTCGAGCTCCCGAAATAGTGCTCAATGATTTGGTTACTCCACTCTTCCATTCTTTCTCGGAATCCATTGACCTCTCGAGTGTTCTTCGAAACAACCTATTAAAGCCACTACTGGCGAACACCAAATCTACAAATGCTGTTGTACGACAAGGTGCTTTCTCAGCCTTCAAAGCTGCCATCCTCAAGAGTCACGACTCGGACTTGATCATTCAAATCGCTCAAGAAATTCTTGTTCCGTTGAAGTCTGGGAAAGTGCCGTCAGCCGAGCAGAGAGCCTATTATGCGGATATGCTCACTGCACTGCCACCTTCAAAGGCAGCAGTGACCCATGTTGCTCCTGCAATGGCCGTCATTGCTGGCAAAGAAGCTAATGAAGCAGCTCTGCATTCAGAGACTCTGACTCTCCTTCATTATGTTACCTGGGGTCTGCTCAACGATCTCGAGATCGAAAAGCAGGTCATCGACTCGTTCGTCAAGGGCTTGTCCGATAAGAAGGTGTCTGTCAAGAAGCTATGGGCTGCACGGCTCGGTGAAATGTTCTTCACCATTGAGAGTGAGGAGATTTTGAAGTCCAAGTTTTCCAAGCTCACAGAGTCAACTATCCCAGCTTTAATGGACATTTGGCAGGAAGTCATTGCAAATCCCCTGGCAGCTGCGCAGTCCGGTCTTGTCACTTGTGCCTACGTCCTCACAGCAATTGCGCAACCTAAGCTTACCTTGTGCTCGAATGGAAAACTTGAGACAGCACTCAAGAAAGCACAGGTTGATCGTCAAGCCCTAACAATGGAGCCTAAACCATCTTTCTTGATAAATCAGCGCATATATGGCAAACTTGCCAGCGAAGACGACTTCAAGTGGTTTATTCGTGCTTTGTCCTCTGTGTCACAAGGCCTTGCTACTCTTGAACCAGACTCAGTAGTCGCCACTGCTTGGTCACAAGCTATCATCTTTTGCATTTGCTCATCTAGTGTCAAGCCGGAGCTTAGAAATGTTGGTTCACGAACGCTTTCACAGCTTTACAGCCACGAGCCAGCACGTATCTCGGCAATAGTCATTGCTGGACTTTGGCGCTGGCACTACTGCGTTGAATCTGGGGACAAGGATAGTGCAGCTACATCCGCAAAAACAGAAACTCAGAACCTTCACATGATCGTAAAGTCAATCTGTCTCTCTGCTGCTGAGACGGCTAAACTGGGCTGCGAAATTGATATTGCAGTCCGGCAACAACAAATGATTTCACTGCTCGTTCTGTCGAGACCGGAGCTGATCCCACGAGTCAACTGGATTGAGCTATGTCTCAGAGTTCAGGTTGATCCAGGAGAGCTCGCACGAAGTTCCGGGGATGCTTTAATGCAACAGATACTTGACTCTACCAGCTTCAGTGAATCAGTATGTATCTTCTAGCAACTGTGTTGTATAGATGCGAACTAATGTGCTCCTAGGAATCCGTGCAGAAAACTGAAAGTGTCAAAAAAGCAGCGTTCAATGCTGCCGCCGAACTTGCCTTTCTTTCACCGGACACAATGATTTCCCGAATTGTAGATCTTATTGAAAAAGATCTCAATCCGTCTCAACTCGCCACTGTTGGCCCAACAGAGGCGGCCATTTTCCGAACCGAGGAGGGCACTGCTTTCGTGGATGTCCTTGCTTCAAAGTCCCAGAGTTACGTGCCCAACAAGAACACCAAAGATTACGATACCCTTAAATGGGAGGAAGAGTTACGAGCACAACTAGCCCAGAAGAAAGGCCAGCAGAAAAAGCTCACTCCTGAAGAGACCGCTAAAGTCAAAGCCCAACTGAAAAAGGAAGCTAGCATCCGCTTGGAAATTCGATATCTTGAAGCAAGACTTCTACGTGGAATCGGAATCATCAAAAGCCTGGCGACTGGTCCTCCCACCGAGGCAAGCCTCTGGATGGGCCCTGCAGTAAAAGCATTGGTCGATGCTATCAATGCTGGTGCTGGCCTGATAACCGCCAATGCTGCTCCTGAGGCATACATTCAATGCGCAGAGATACTGCCTAGTCGCATTGGTGTTCTCCGACCGTTTATTGGGATCGCGACTCTGAGAGCTCTTGATGTCCCTCATCTCGCAGAACATTTAGTGCAGGAACCATTAGGTGCACTCATTACTCGAGTTCTTTACCGCCTTCGATTCTCGGGGGAACAGCGCCCATTCGACACAGTCTCCTTGACCTACATACTCCCTCTTGTGTTCTTGGTGCTCCGAAAGGGCGGTTTTGGTGACTCCGATGATGCAGAAGCCCAACTTGTTCTAGCTTTGGAGTTTCTGACATTCCATACCGATTCTTGCTCCGATGTTCTTGTACCACGCGAGGAAGTATTGTCAATCCTGATATTCTCCATGCAAACTTACAACCAGCACTACAAGATAGTCAAGGATTGCTTAGCAGATCTTTGCCGATGCCTTGCTCCAAATATCACCAGCGAAGAGATTGCAATCCTTGCCGGAGGTGCCATCGTCCCACAGATCTCTGTCCGAACTTCTGTGCTTCAGTCTATCAGCGCCGACATTGACATGAGCGAATTTGAATTTTCTGAAGAAATTTGGCTGGCCTGCCACGATGATGTCGGGGAGAACGTTGAGATTGGCCGAGAAATATGGGAAGAGAGTTCCTTTGAAGTTTCAGCCAACACGCCTTTCAAAATGTTACCATATCTTGAGAGGTCCGACAAGCAACTCAGGAGGGCGGCAGCGCGGTCACTAGCAGAGGCTGTGAAGATACAGTCGTCGACATTCCGTGATACGTTGGCACGCCTTGAGGCTACCTACAAACAATTGGCCAAGCCACGAGTTCCTCAACTCGATGAGTACGGGATGCCCAGAAAGATGGACCTCTCAGACCCTTGGGAAGCCAGAAATGGTATTGCTTTGGCTTTCAAGGAGCTTGCCGCGGTATTTGAGGAGGGTATGTTAGATGAATTTCTTCGTTTCCTTATTGAGCAGGGTCCCCTTGGCGATAGAGATCCCAATGTCCGGGAGCAGATGGTTGAGGCTGCTACCGCTATCATTGCCATTCATGGGAAGGACAAGGTGGAGGATCTCATGAAGACATTTGAACAAACCCTTGAGGCTCCTGACAAAGGCTCCGAGTTCGCAGACCGAGTTAATGAGGCCGTCATTATTATGTACGGGGCTCTAGCTCGTCATCTGAAATCGGGAGATTCTCGTGTGCCAAAGGTTGTCCAGAGACTTCTGGATACTCTAAGCACACCTTCCGAAGCTGTTCAATATGCCGTTGCTGAATGCCTTCCGCCCCTCGTGAGAGCATCGAGCGAGAATACGCCTGATTATATTCAGCATGTTCTCGAGCGCCTCTTCAACTCGAAAAAGTACGCTGGTCGACGTGGTGCAGCCTATGGTCTCGCTGGAATCGTCCACGGTAAAGGCATATCTGCCCTAAGAGAATACCGCGTCATGTCAACACTGAAGAGCGGCATCGAAAACAAGAAGGACGTGAACCACCGCGAGGGTGCTCTACTCGCCTATGAGCTCTTGTCCACTATTCTAAGTCGCATCTTCGAGCCGTATGTCATTCAAATCGTGCCTCAGCTGCTTTCTAGTTTTGGCGATGCTAGTGCCGATGTTCGTGATGGTTGCTTGGCCGCTGCCAAAGCTTGCTTTGCCAGTTTGAGCTCCTATGGTGTGAAGCGAATCTTACCTACACTTCTAGATGGTCTCGATGACCAACAATGGAGAAGTAAGAAAGGCGCCTGCGATCTTCTCGGCGCCATGGCATACCTCGACCCTCAACAGCTCGCGCAAAGTCTGCCAGAAATCATTCCGCCTTTGACTGGTGTGCTCAACGACAGTCACAAAGAAGTTCGGCTTGCTGCTAATAGAAGTTTGAAGCGATTTGGTGAGGTTATCAACAACCCAGAAATCAAGGGTCTAGTCGATGTACTTCTCAAGGCCTTGAGCGATCCCACCAAGTATACAGACGGCGCTTTAGATGCTCTGATCAAGGTCTCATTCATCCACTACCTGGACGCACCATCTCTTGCTCTCGTAGCTCGCATTCTAGAACGGGGCCTGGGAGATCGCTCAGCAACCAAACGCAAATCCGCCCAGGTCATTGGTAGTTTGGCACATCTTACTGAAAGAAAGGACCTCATTGCTCATTTGCCGATTTTGGTGGCAGGACTCAAGATTGCTATTGTTGATCCCGTTCCCACAACTCGTGCAACAGCGTCTAAAGCCCTCGGCTCCCTGATTGAAAAACTAGGCGAGGATGCCCTCCCAGATCTTATTCCGGGCCTAATGCAAACACTCAAATCAGACACTGGTGCTGGAGACCGACTTGGTTCCGCTCAAGCGCTCAGTGAAGTTCTCGCAGGTCTCGGAACAGGTCGTTTGGAGGAGACGCTCCCTACAATTCTTCAAAATGTTGGCTCTGCCAAACCTTCTGTCCGCGAGGGTTTCATGTCGCTCTTCATCTTCTTGCCTGTCTGCTTCGGAAACAGCTTCGCCAACTATCTCAGCAGGATCATTCCTCCCATATTGTCTGGTCTTGCCGATGATGTGGAATCCATTCGTGACACCTCACTTCGTGCTGGCCGCTTACTCGTCAAGAACTTCGCCACCAAATCCATCGATCTGCTGCTTCCGGAACTTGAGCGAGGCCTTGCGGATGACAGCTACAGGATTCGTCTCAGTTCGGTTGAGCTGGTTGGTGATCTCCTATTCAATCTCACGGGCATCAATTCAAATACCGAAGCGGATGAAATAGAAGAGGGCGCACAAGAAGCGGGAGTGTCGCTCTTGGAGGTGCTCGGCGAAGAGAAGAGGAACAAGGTTTTGTCATCACTCTACATTTGTCGATGCGATACGTCTGGTCTGGTTCGAACTGCAGCCGTCAACGTTTGGAAGGTCAGCATACCCCCCCCCCTCTTTTGTTGATGGTTCGGAATCGAGATCGGGGTCTAGGATCGTAATCCTAATACTTTGGAATCACTTGGAGCTAACATGCAGAACAGGCACTTGTTGCCAGTCCTAGAACACTGAAGGAGCTTATTCCGACATTGTCTCAACTCATCATTCGAAGACTTGGAAGCTCAAATATGGAGCAGAAGGTTATTGCGGGCAACGCGCTTGGGGAGTTGATTCGTAAAGCTGGAGATGGTGTGCTGTCGACTTTGCTACCAACTCTTGAAGAGGGTCTCCAGACATCGACAGACACAGATGCTAAGCAGGGCATTTGTATTGCGTTACGCGAACTGATTTCCTCTGCATCACCAGATGCCTTAGAAGACCACGAAAAGACACTCATCTCAGTTGTCCGAACTGCCTTGACCGATTCCGATTCGGATGTTCGAGAGGCAGCGGCGGAAGCCTTCGACTCTTTACAGCAGATTCTTGGAAAGAAAGCAGTGGATCAGGTACTGCCGTACCTTTTGAGTCTATTGCGGACTGAAGATGAAGCCGACAATGCGTTATCTGCTCTCCTGACCCTTCTCACTGAGACTACACGATCCAACATTATTCTCCCCAACTTGATACCCACTCTTACCACATCTCCAATATCGTCCTTCAACGCCAAGGCTCTTGCCTCTCTGTCAACCGTCGCAGGGTCTGCAATGACACGACGCCTGCCAAGTATCCTGAATTCTCTCATGGACAATATCATCGCATGCAAGGATGATGAGCTCCGTGCTGATCTCGGTGCGTCGTTCGACACCGTCGTTTTGTCCATTGATGAGTTTGACGGCTTGAACACCGCCATGAGTGTCTTGCTGGCACTGGTCAAGCATGATGACCATCGCAGAAGAGCTGCGACGGACTATCACCTGGCGAAGTTCTTTGCTTCGGCAACCGTCGACTATTCCCGTTACAACCAAGACATCATCCGGGCATTACTGATCTCGTTCGATGATAGTGATAAGGAAGTAGTCAAAGCTGCTTGGACTGCTCTATCCGAGTTCACGAAACACTTAAAGAAAGAAGAAATGGAAGCATTGGTTTATTCCACTCGACAAATCTTGCAGCATGTCGGTGTTGCAGGTGCCAACCTCCCAGGTTTCGCACTGCCCAAGGGTATCAACGCTATCTTGCCTATCTTCTTGCAGGGTTTGATGAACGGCACTCCAGAACAGAGAACCCAATCTGCTTTGGCTATCTCCGACATTGTTGATCGAACTAGTGGAGATTCTTTGAAGCCATTCGTTACCCAGATCACTGGACCTCTCATCAGAGTCGTATCTGAACGTTCGGTGGATGTCAAGGCTGCAATTCTACTGACATTGAACAATCTTCTCGAGAAGATCCCCACCTTCCTCAAGCCTTTCTTGCCTCAACTTCAACGAACCTTTGCCAAATCATTGGCTGATACTTCGAGCGAGGTTTTAAGAACACGAGCAGCAAAAGCCCTCGGTACTCTGATCACATTGACGCCTCGTATCGATCCTTTGATCGCCGAGTTGGTCACTGGTTCAAAAACATCAGATGCCGGAGTTCGCAATGCCATGCTGAAGGCACTCTACGAAGTCATCAGCAAAGCAGGAGCCAATATGAGTGAGGCATCCAGGGCTGCAGTTCTCAGTCTGATTGACACGGATTTGGAAGACAACGACGTCTCAATGGCCATTACCAATGCCAAGTTGCTCGCTGCTCTTATCAAGAACGTTCCAGTGGAGAGCGCGGCTAGTCTCGTGAAGAATCGTGTCTTGCCAAACCATTTCAGCCAGCCATCTGTTCTGGCTTTGAACGCTGTCCTGCTGGAAGCACCAACCTCTCTTACCGAGACTGCCTTCGCAGGCGACCTACCATCGGCCATCTGCCAAGGCATGACGAGCAAGAATGTAAGTATTCATGGTTTCCTGTTACTTCATGGCTAATATATACAGAACTTCATCTCCGATAATTGTGTTCTAGCCGCAGGCAAGTACCTGCTGCTCGACAGTCGCAGCGACGACTACGAAACCATTAAGCCATTGTTCGAGGCACTCGCCAATCTCATCCAGCCCGGCAACTCTGTAGACACCCGCCGTCTTGCTCTAGTGGTAATTCGTACAACATGCCGTCATCACATGGAGATTATTCGACCACATCTACCATTGCTGGCTCTGCCAGTCTTCGCTAGTGTTCGAGACCCCGTCATCCCCGTCAAGCTCGCCGCGGAAGCAGCATTCATGGCACTTTTCAATGTCGTAGACGATGAGGGCAAGGTGTTTGACAAGTACATTTCTACGCAGGACTTGCCTGCTAATCAAAAGAGAAGTATGCAAGATTATTTCAAGCGCGTAGCTTTGAGACTTGGTAATACAGCAAGGGAGAGAAAGGAAGCCGAAGGAGGACAGGGTGGATTGGGGCTGTCTAATGATGAAGTCGATGATGAGCGAGAGATTTGGAGTGTAGGCAAGGTGGATCTTGGAGAGGGGGCATTTGATGAGTGAATGACTGATGAGAAAAGCGAGTATTTTGGTAGAAAAAAGGGCTTGGTGCATTGCAGTGGTTGAGGCTGATGTTGGTAGACGATGCATTTGACACGAGAGTGTCTCCCTAAAAGTCTCTCAAATCCCAACAGTGTGCCTTGATGTGAGGATACATAGGTTGGTAGAAGCCATTGGTCCTCACTTTGTCTATCTTTCCTGCCCTGTCGTCAGCATGAGACTTGAGACTTGTAAGCGTTCCGTCCGCCCAATTTGCCAGCCATTGCTCCCCTTGCCTTGCCTCTGTTGTTGTTATAGTCACGTGTAAAGGTGGGTCACATGGAACTTGACGACCATTCCAATTTGTATAGCAGAATTATGAGGAACCCAAATAAAATCTGAGCATTTACCAGGCAACTTCTGGGTAGCTTTTCACTCTTGCTGGTCTCTTCTGCTGTTCAATTTTCGGGCAATTCATTCGAGAGGGGGCAGAAATTGAGTTGAGGGCTAGGCGAGAAAGAAGCCCTGTCCCGCACAATAAATTTCGCGGATTAGTCAGCTAAAGTTTTGAGACGAGACGCTAGCGCAGAATCACTCCTCTCTCCTCATTTCAAGACGCCGACCACCAGATTCGCCCATCGACAACCACGACGACCATCCCACCGACGACATCAACCACGCTGTCAAGATGTAAGCCTTTCCAGCCTCCGCAGCGCCCTCACGATTTGGGACCTTTGGAGCCTCTCTGCCGACTTGTTGGCCTGCACAGGATGCGTCATAGACTCTTGGAATAATGCTGACTTCAATTGTCTCGATAGGGTCAACCTCACCACCCAAAAACGCCTGGCGGCCTCCGTCGTAGGCTGCGGAAAGCGCAAGATCTGGCTCGATCCCAATGAGACCAGCGAGATCTCCAACGCCAACTCCCGCCAAACCATCCGCAAGCTCGTTGCAGATGGCCTCATCATCCAAAAGCCCGTCACCATGCACTCGAGATCCCGCGCTCGTGAGCTCACAGCCGCCCGAAGAATTGGTAGACACCGTGGTTTCGGAAAGCGTAAGGGTACCGCGGACGCACGTATGCCTAGGTATGCTACAACACAGCACATGGATGGAAATGAGGGGCAAATCTGATTTTTTTTTCTACAGCCAAGTTGTCTGGATGCGCCGTCTCCGAGTCCTCCGCCGTCTTCTCGTCAAGTATCGTGCCAGCGGCAAGATCGACAAGCACCTCTACCACGAGCTCTACCACCTGAGCAAGGGTAACACTTTCAAGCACAAGCGGGCATTGGTTGAGCACGTAAGTTGATATACTGCGGGGGGGTTAGGGTCAGGATCACAATCTAACAACACCACAGATCCACCGAGCCAAGGCTGAGAAGGCGCGTGAGAGAGTCCTGAAGGAGGAGATGGATGCCAAGCGTCTGAAGACCAAGGCAGCCCGTGAGCGAAAGCAGGAGAGAGTTGTTGCCAAGCAACGTGCGATGTTCGGAGATGACGAGGAGACCGAGACCAAGTAAAGGGAATGCTTTTGTGACGGTAGCATACGGAGTGTATCGGGCAGGGGCTTTCTTCAAGGCCGATTGCTTTTACTAGTCTTTCTTGCATCTGCACGGAATGGAATTCATGAACTTGGAACAACAATTGCTATTTGTGTTATCTGTAGGCTATGTGAAGTCTTGGTGATTGTCTAACATACAGGATGGGGTCTATTTAGGTCATGATGAGATTTGGCCGATTTCCAAAGCATCGAACAAGTACTCCGACATAGCAGCTACCACCTCCAAACCAAAATGGGACCAGCTCGATGATGTCAGACCACGGCCAGAGGTTAGGAATAGAAACAGTATTTCTAAAGCTGTGGAACATTAGGAAATGGGATGCTGCGCTAGACTGGAGCTTGGAGCTTGTGCTGAACAGTGGAGTAATAGAGTAATACAGGCCATGTATTCCTCTGCTCGGAATTAAAGCTGTGTTCGGAGATATGACCGGAACCACGGTGGTGACGATAACGAAATATCACCACTGCAATCGCAACTCAGAACAAGGGGGAACCAGTCCATGCAGAACAACATGAAGGCAGCAGGAAACCCAAGGAAACGCATATCAATCAACGGCCAACAGTCACAAGTGAAGGGAGGTTCAAGAAACGATAGTTCAGAAGATAATTAAATCAACAGAAAGACGGATCAGATATATTCACATTGTCCCTCGAAGAGTGGTGATGTGAGCCCGAGACATAGCAACATCGCCCGCCGGTGAAGGCCAGAGCTGTACTTGACGTAGAGGCATTCATCACTTCCGCTTTAGTTGTGAGGAGAGAAGAAGAAGAAGGAGAGGAAGTGAGAGGGCGCGAGGCTGGAGATATGTAGGCGGAGGGCGCCACAATCGCTAGCGTATTTTGCGTGTGGCGGGGAAGTGAAGGGGAGTCTTCTGGGCAGCCGGGAACAAGACAAGTTATTAACTCTGTGTTCGCACAAGAAAGAGGTGAGCTTCAATTGATCCCCAGGTTGTCTGCAGCATAATACTGACTCTTCCAGTTCGTCATGTCTCTTTTCAGGGGAGCTTCGAGGTCTTTGCTCAGATCTTTTGCTCGCAGAGCGGCACCAGTATGTGGAACGAGGCGAGCTACATCGTCTATGACGGCAGATTCCCAGCAGAAGGTATGAAGGGCCTCCTCTTTCTCTGTCCTAAAAGCTAATCAGAATACCCAAAATACAGTTACTTTCTGCAGATCTTGAGCACGCCGATCCAGCTATTTACGAAATCCTTCAAAATGTACGCGTGCCCATGGAAACCGGAGCTTGGATTGGAATAAGTGTTGACATGCAGGACAGGAAAAAAGAAGGCAGAAGCACTTTATCAATCTCATTCCCTCAGAAAACTTCACGTCGCAGGCTGTCCTCGATGCTCTAGGAAGTGTTATGCAAAGTAGGTCTTTGTACAAAGTGAGGTGACTCTTCTCTGACCGCTTTCCAGACAAATATTCCGAAGGATACCCAGGAGCAAGATATTATGGGGGAAACGAGTTTATTGATCAGGCAGAACGATTATGTCAATCGCGTGCTCTGCAGACTTTTGGATTGAAGGATTCGGAATGGGGTGTCAATGTTCAGCGTATGTTGACCCTCTTCCTCTTTTGGACCTCCACTAACTGATTAATATAGCTCTGTCTGGATCTCCCGCAAACCTTATGGCATATTCTGCACTCCTCAATACACATGATCGAATAATGGGTCTGGATTTACCTCATGGCGGACATCTTTCTCACGGATACCAAACACCTACCAAGAAGATCTCGGCCATTTCCAAATATTTCGAAACTTTCCCTTACCGTCTTGACGAATCTACCGGCCTTATTGACTACGCCAAGTTGGAAGAGATGGCTATGCTTTACAGACCTAAGCTTATCATTGCCGGTACTTCTGCTTATAGCAGACTTATCGAATATGACCGCATGCGAGCTATTGCTGACAAGGTCGGCGCATATCTTTTGGCGGATATGGCACACATCTCTGGTCTGGTAGCAGCCAAGGTTATTCCTACGCCCTTCGAGTACGCTGATGTCGTAACGACAACTACGCACAAATCTCTCCGTGGTCCCAGAGGTGCTATGATCTTCTTCAGAAAAGGAGTTAGACGGACCAACCCAAAGACCAAGGAGCAAGAAATTTGGAATTTGGAGGACCCCATCAACGCTTCGGTTTTCCCAGGACACCAGGGAGGACCACATAACCACACCATCACAGCTCTAGCAGTTGCCCTCAAGCAAGCCCAAAGTCCAGAATTCAGAGCTTACCAAGAAGCCGTTCTCCTCAACGCCCAGGCCTTCGCAAAACGTCTCGGGGACTCCAAGGAGAAGGGTGGTCTAGGATACACCATCGTCTCTGGCGGAACAGACAACCACCTTGTGCTCATCGATCTCAAGCCTCAAGGCGTCGATGGAGCTCGCGTAGAGCGCGTTCTCGAGCTCGTAGGCGTTGCTTCCAACAAGAACACCGTACCAGGCGACAAATCTGCTCTCAAGCCTGGCGGACTCAGAATGGGCACACCCGCTATGACAACGCGGGGCTTCCAACCAGAAGACTTCGTCAGAGTGGCAGATGTGGTGAACAGAGCTGTGACGATTACCCAGCGGTTGGCGAAAACTGCTAAGGAGGCTGCGGAGGCGAAGGAGAGGAAGAACCCTGGTAGTGTTAAGGCCTTCTTGGAGTATCTCAGTGAGGGTGAAAATGAGACAGAGATTGTACAGTTGAGGAGTGAGGTTGAAGAGTGGGTTGGTACGTTTTCTTTGCCGTGGGAGTCAAGTACATAGGTTGGTTGGCTGTTGGGTTTTCGGGATGCAGTAATGAAATGAAATCATGGTTTATGGTGCAAATACTTACTTGTCTACTTCCTTGCGGATGGTTTTAGTAGTGATTTGACGCAGTCCGCAATTTGTGCCACAACTACAATGTGTCGAGTACCTAGTTGTCGACGAGACCATGGGATCTCTAACTTTCGGGGTAGATTACGCAGTTATTATTTTTCTTTCTTGACTAGTGTGTTACGGGCTCTGACTTAACAAATACTTGATAAACGAAAGAGCAGAAGACAATCAGTGTGGAGAGGGGGAAAATGAAGGGAAAAGCAAAAAGAAAATTTCAGGTTGAGCCGCCAAACTCGTGGATAATATTCAAGGATGAAGGGATTATGCTTACTGTTAGAGAGGGCTTTTTTGGTATTTAAGCTTCCCAAGTGTTTTTGTATTTGATACTGGATTTAGTCTGAATGCTTGCGGCTCAAAGGGAGCTGCTTCCTGGGAGGTAGCCAAATTTCGCCCATTGGATAGAATCCAATTTGCGACTTCTGCCGTTTAAAGGACGGATTTCCTCCCCCCAAGATAACGATGTTTACGAGGTCTGTTGTAGGACGACGTTTCCGGGAGGGGTTCTGGATGGATTTCCGACTTCCGGTTGGTCAAACAGGGGTGGTGGGTGAGGTCCTGCGCGGTGCGTGGGACGGCGGGAGCTGTGAGATGTTAGTCTTTTTCAAGCTTTACTTGAAGGTAGCATTGAGTCGACGGCTCATCCATGCGAATGGTTTGGTGAAAGTAAGTTGCTTGTTGGGTTATGTGATTGGATCCGTCTTTGGTTGTTGGTGAGAAAATATTTACCGGAATTGGAGCAAGTAACCCGAGGGAATACATTGCGCTTTGTTGATATGGCTGGTCTTTGGATTCAATATTTTGGTACCGAGGCGATAGAAATGAATGTGTTGCCTGTTTGAGCTACTGAGTCATGAATTGCTAGTTGGAAATGTATTGATGAGAGAGAACAGCGATAGTATCGTGAGATTGTAACACACCAACTTCGCGTCTGGCATTGTAAAGACGATGGAACGAGTGTTACATACAGCCAAATGATTCAAAATTTCAGTTCTAAATTTATTAATTTTGCCCTCCTCCAAGTGAAAGACGACAGGCTTTTCATCTACAGTTTGTTATCCAACTAGCATAGGTTGATTGAGAAACCTGTGCTGAGGGGTAAACATAATATGAAATTGTTCTAATAAGTGATCAAACAAATCTATAATAAGCTTATTTTAATCTACTTCTGGCATATTTCGAAGGTCTCTTCGTCCTTCGTATTTGTTGACTTGGAATTAGCTGCGGCGATGTCTCCCCTTTCTCGCTTATCCTAGTTTGCATGCTGAGGAAGTAAATACCAGGTGCTTGGCAGACAATGGGAGAACGTCTCTGATTGTGTTTTTCATCTCAAAAAAAAATCCTTTAAAGACATCTAATTCGACTCGAAAGTTCAAGGGCGTTGCATCACCGTTAACTGAATAAGATGCGATGATCGACTAGACGTCCTCAAATACTCAAACTCAAAATTGACAGCATTCCGAAGGACACGGAGCTCGTGTTGTATACCGGGGTTACTATCTATGCCGAACTCCGAAGTGACTTGGTGGAAAACAACTCAATTTGACCAACAAAACAATTCCGATGCCCGAATACTGGTGCCTGTCTGTTCTCCTGCATGTCAGCATCATTAGTGGGGGATTCCGTACGTGAATTCGTTCCAGTAATTTGACTTCGTCGCAGCTAGAGACGCGAGCTCCTTCCTCATTGGGTGGCCAGCGGGGGAGCCTAACCGAGACGTCGACGACCTCAAAAGCTTGATTGAACAAGTACATATATAAGCCTCAACCCATCAACATACTGGGCAAACACCAAGGCATTCAAAATGAAGTTATCTCTTCTGCTCCAGGCGTGTATCGCGTCAGGGTTTGCTTTGGCAAAGTCACAAGTGCCAATTGTCGAGCCTACGTCTCACTCGGTCGATTTCGCAGTTTATCAAAGTCAGGTATCTCCCAACCACTCAATTCGAGTCAAGAGACAGAACTCGACGCTCTGCAACACCCCTGTGGATCAATATACTGGATGGCTTGATGTTGGTCACAGGCATCTGTTCTTTTGGTACTTTAAGAGCGAGAGCGCGAGCTCCAAGACAGACGATGAGCCATTGGGTTTGTGGTATGTATAATGACCACTTTATATTCTAGCCTTCACAAGCAATCCATATGCAATTGATTCATTCATCTGTTAAATGCGTATCATTGAACTTTGCTAATATATACCAGGCTGACTGGCGGTCCTGGAGGCTCATCCATGCTGGGTATGCTCCAGGAACTTGGTCCGTGCTTGATCAATGAGCATGGGAATGGCACGACATACAACCCTTACGGTTGGAACAAGGAGACAGCCTTCATTTTCGTGGATCAGCCCGCGGGAGTTGGTTTCTCTTATGTAGATGAGGGTGAAGCTATCCCAGGTGATTCCTTCACCAGTGCTGCAGATATGCATCTGTTCTTGCAAATGTTTGTCAGCCAAGTATTCCCTGAGCACAAGAACGGTCCAGTGGTAATTACGGGTGAAAGTTATGCTGTAAGTGGAATCTGTCGTTCGTCCATAATGCAGCGAATAACTTGAAAGTACAACACTGATTCTGATTCAAGGGACATTATCTCCCAGCTCTCGGTGCCCAAATCGTTGCTCAGAACCTTTTGCACCCCAACCAACCACAAGTACTGCTTAAGTCTGTGGCAATTGGGAACGGCTACGTCTCACCTCTAGATACCGCCTACGGCTACTGGGAGACTCTCTGCACTACCAATCCAGGTGTGAAAAAGCCAATCTTCAATGAAACTCGATGCGACATCATGGCCACCAATCTTCCCCGCTGTATGGCAGTCTCGAAAACTTGCTATGATCACCCAGACCCTGCAATCTGCGCTGCAGCCGCTGAGGTTTGCTGGGACGGCGTTGTCAAGTGGTATGATGGAGAGTCCGGCGCTGGTGGCCGCAACAGATTTGACAGTATGTGTTTCTTTCTTTTTTTCAATCTGATGTCGTGCGACTGGCATTCTAATTTTGGTTAGTTACACTCCCATGTGAGATTGATGATGTCTGCTATCCCAACACTCTTTGGATCCAAGACTATCTCAATCTTCCATCCTCATTCGCTGCACTCAGGGTACCCAAGGAGATCAAGAAGTTCGGCGTTCTCTCCCCGGCGGTCTCTGATGCCTTTGAATTGACAGACGACCTCTCCATCAGCTTGGTGCCCGAAGTTCAGTATCTTCTCTCCAACCAAATCGATATGTTGATCTACCAGGGCAATCTCGATTTGGCTTGCAATACCGCAGGTGCGAAGAGATGGACTGCTAATATGCCTTGGAAAGGGCAAGCGGAGTTCAATTCTATAGATCTGAAGCCTTGGAAGAGTATCAAGGGTGGAAAGGAGGTCGTTGCTGGGGCCTGGAAAGAAGTCAATATCAAAATGGTTGAGGGCGATGAAAAGAAGACGAGATTTGCCCTTGTCACTATCGATGGATCGGGTCACATGGTATGTCCATTGATGTTTTGGAAGTGTTCAACCGAGGCTAACTGTATGCTTAATAGGTGCCCCAAGATCAACCCGAAGTGTCCTTGGATATGCTGACTCGTTGGTTGAATGGAAAGCCCTTTGCGTGAACCGGTCTTGGACCTTCTCAGTCCATCTGGATCTAGAATATCATTTCCTACTCGAAAAATAAAACTGAATACTGTGTCGGAAGAAATTGTATTTATATTAAGAATTGGAAACTGGTAAATTTGTGGATCAGGCTTGAATTTCCTGTACACTCAAAGTTCTGTCTAAATTGATTGCGCTTCAGCTTTATTTAACACTTTTGGTAATTTAGAAGTGGATGAGGAATAACAAGAAGTGTGGACAGAGCAGTCGTAAGTTAATTCATTTGTTATCAACAGGTACCCAGGGCCCACAATACAAGTATCTCATTCTCAGCAGTATACGATGCGACATATCTTGACTTGATGTCGCTATATTCAATTGCTGAGTCCTTGTTTAACAGCAACACTGAATCATCAATGCACCTTGACATCCTACGTAATGGAACACAGCGTGATCATCTCCTGGCGAGAAGAAATTGGACGCGGGAAACTGCATTCAGTGTGACTTCCCTGCTTTCGTCTTGGCGGGAATTCCATTCCTCATCCGCCGGATGATACCGCAGGATTTGGATCAGGTGTGCCTTCCACAGATGAGACAGATGATGAGAGTGCGAAATCCATGACTTCACCCCCAACAGCGAAACATGTAAATTTTACATTCCTCTCTTTTTGTGATCCGGTCAAAACACACACCTCAGCTGTCAATGGCTTCTATTGCTGCTGCCACTGCCGCTACTTCTTCCTCTCCGCCCTTGGTGGGCTATTTGAACTTCGTTCGAGCAACTCATTCCAAGCTCAACGGATTCTGCTAGAGCTATTTCCCTCCAGTGTGCTTCGACAGAGATGCACACCGACGGTGAGCAGTGACACGCTGTCCCTGGCTTGACTCGACGTCGTGTCACCTCACCTGGAGTTCATCCTGTTTGAACATTGGACCAATCATCTGAAGCAATTCATCTTTGCAGAGCCTCGAGGATCGCCTTGTGGTGTTCTCGTGGGACCGAGCGCGTTTCAAGAGCAAGCCACCGACCAATTCAAAAGGAAACATGCGGGAACAGCGATCAATGGCTTCGGTTTCCAGCTTATCAGAGCTGAGAGATACCCAGGCACTGGTGAACACCGCTGACTGCCAGATCATGAATACGGAATGGCTGAAGGGCGAATGCCGCTGAAACTGGGCTGTTCGCGCCCTCTGACTTCGCCCTACTCGAGGCTCTGAGAATAGATGGCAACATACTGCCGTACATAAGCCCGAGTGATGAGGTTTGTTCAAGGTACTGTTGTTGATGCCTTTCGACTTGGATTTGCCATGCACACACTCGTTTAACGTTTTGCTCTCATCCTACAAGAATCGACATTGAATACTGTTGTAACTTGTCCAACTCTTCCAGTAATTGACCGAGACATTCATTCAAACGCTCTGTACTTACAATGGATCCTCCACCGATCACAGAGGACCAAGAGTGGACGCTCCGCCGGTGGGCATCTACCGTACAGAAGCGTCCGAGAAAACGCGACAAAGCTTTCTTGCAGGCAGAAAAGGGTCTCAGTGGAAAGCAGATTGACAACTGGTGGAAGAACAATAGTCAATCTCCAGACTCGAATAGTAAGTCATTGTCTTGTACCAACAAACCTCTGCTGATCCCTGCTTAGACACGAGCATTTCGATGCTTTCAACAAAGGCAGAAGACAAAGCACTAAGCTTCCATTTTCAAGACTTTGGGAATGCGGAAACCAGTAATACTGAGTATGACTACCAAAGCCAACCAAGCCTTTCAAATGAGATGAATATTGGCGACTTCGGTGGTGGTTCCTCCAGCTTTGCTCCGTTTGCATCACAAGAGCCACACCCTTGGACCACAATTGGCCTCGCTCAAGACGGATCGTTGTGTTCGTACCCTTCGCTGCCTGACGAACACCAGCAGCCTTCTCACTGCTCTCCAAGTATGGGTTTTCTGAGCAGTTTCCGTCGCTCTGCAACATCCTCGATGACGGATACAATTCCTCTACTTTCACCATCATCTGGACGCTTGAGTAATACAGCTAATTCGGACCGATCTTCCTACGCGTCATCATTGATGACTTGGGGAACTGCTTCGACACTCGCATCGATATGTGACAATTACATGGATGATTGCAATGACGTTGAGCAAGAGTTGCCAGCACTTCCATCAATCAACCCTGCTAAACTTGTCAGAAAGTCGCGGCGGGTTTCCGATGCTACTTCCTATCCCACCATTGCAGAGGAAGATCCTCTCCAGATACATCTCCAACCGACCAGAGGGTATCGTAATACCAAATCAATACCTGCTAATCTGTCAGGACCCGCTACTGACATTGTACGGGAACAAGAGAAGTATCAATGCACTTCTTGTCAGTGGAGTTTTCCACGCAAAGGAGACTGGAAGCGACACGAAGAGCTGCACGACCCACAGAAACACTGGACTTGTATGCTTGGAGAGCCTGGGATACACTCGACATCTGGGTGGACTTGCGTGTTCTGTGCCAACTTTATGCAAACTCGTGACGAGATAGTCATGCATCTGATTGAGCAGCACAACTTTCAGAACTGCAGGAAGAAACCGGTCAACGACAGGACATTCACGAGAAAAGACAAGTTGAAGCAGCACTTGCAGCAGGTTCATAGTCTTTCGGATAGTTCAACACTATGGGAAACGTGGAACACACCAGCTCGACCGAAGTTTGCTTGGGGTTGTGGGTACTGTGGCTGCTGTTCGTATACATGGGAAGGTATGTCTTGTTATGGTTCATTCGTTATTCTATCGCCTATGCCCCACAAGTATTTTTATATATTCTTTTTGGACTCGGGTTCCTGCCAGATCTCCCAGTCCCACCTACAGGTAAATCTCGTGGTCCATAGCAAGAACTGCTGTGACTTAGACATCCCACTTCCAGTTCGCACATATGGTGGATTCTGACAAGCAAGCAGGAAGATTAATTCACCTCGCCGAGCACTACGAAAAGCAATCGGAGGCTCTTCCTCCGTGGTCTGCATCGCTTGTAGTCAAAGGTCTCCTCCGGCAGCAAAAGCGATATGACTTCAAGATCTTTGAGATCTGGAAAGAACTCATGGGCAATTCCTCAAATTGTGACCGACTGTTGGAGTGGTCAGAGACGACCGCGGCGAGCTTGAAGCACAAACTTGAGTTCAACGAGGGATCTGCAAGAGATGTTGCCCTTGAAGCTCAGCGATTGGCGCTCTTCCCAAATCTTAGTCCAGGGCATGTCAAGTGGACGTCAGGTGATTCAAGAGTCACAACTCTCACCACTCCAATGGTCTTTCAAGGAGGAGATGAGCAGTGGCAACAGCAATCGGGGTCTCCTAACACCCGTATTTATGGCCCAGATACTACCGAGACAGCAATGTCAGGATACATCTAGTTCTTGAATTTACTTCAACTGCGCATCCATCGTGATATGCCATTTTGGTCCGAATCTCCTCAAGGAGAACACAACTCCAAACGCACTTATCCAGCAGATTACACCAAGTCCGGTGAACAACCATCCGTTGCCGATTGCCTTAATAAGTGGCTCGGCAACAACCCCTCCGACACAACTGAAGATGTTTCTCACGAAGTTGTTCACGGCTACACCACTACTACTGCGCTTTGGAAGGAACTCGGTGAGCATGGTCGTCGCTGCACCGAAGATGATCATGCTTCCAACACCAAAGAAGAAGTTTGCGATTATCGGTACGATCCAGATGATGCCTTTCTCGGCAGTCCATCCATACCAGACCATAGCACCAGGGAAAATTATAGCGGCAATCCAAGCATTTTCCCGCATGCGATCTTCTGGTCGAAACTCCAGTCTTCCGGATGCATCATATCGACCAGCGGCTCGTGCCTCTCGATGCATGATATAGTCGGTCCATCTTCCTCCAATCAGGGAAGCTAGGATGTAGCCAACAGAATTCGGAATGTACAACAAACCGATGATGATGACCGTGAAGTTGTAGGGAGATTCAGAGAATGTTTGCTGGATGGAGATGTTGAGAATATATAGCGAGCCGAAAGTGACACTTGCTAGATACACCGTGAGAGCGACGGCTGGGAAACGGAGATATGCTATAACGCTCAATGGATCGATAATACAGCGCTTGAAGACCTTAGCTGCTTTTTTTGTTTTAAGATGGACCGATTGCCGGGTTGATATTCGAGTCAGCTCCGGCCGGACTCCTGATTTTTCGTCCGTCTCGGGAAGGGCTGGAATTTGTCGCTTCGCCAGGGTCTCGGGGAGACAGAATGTTAGGAGAATAACTAATATACCACCATATATCACTTGGAACCACTGAGTAGCTCTCCATCCCCAAGCCTGTGATAAAACGCCTCCAATGATAGGCGCTAGTAGAGGGCCGAGTAAAGGTCCCAAGTAGAAAATCCCCATGGCTCGGCCTCGTTCTCTGACTTCCCAGATATCGGCAATGGTCCCAGCGCCTACTGCTTGTACCGAAGCTGCGGCGCCACCTCCAAGAACACGCATGACTATCAACATTCCCATCGAAGTTGAGATTGCGGAGATGATATTCCACAACGTGAAGAGCACGAATGATGTTAGATAGATGGATCTCCGACCAAGTGTCTCTGAGAACGAAGACCACCAGAGGGGAAAGATGGACATGGATAACATGTACATAGCCACGGATAGATTAGTGATTGTCGGTGTAGTGTTGAGATCTATAGCCAGCTCTGGGAGTGCAGCTGAGTATATCGTTAGCATCTTTACTTTGCTTGACTTGACTTTTCTTTATTTCTCACTCATGACCGATTTAGGTGTTGGAGTTTGAGCAATTGGACTTAGTAAAATCTCAAGGTACTTACGCAGTAAGATCGCACTTCCCATAGGAGCAGCAGCAGCCGCTATAGCGACCTGGAACGTAATGAACCATTTCGTGCTGTTCTTGTACTCGTACGGCCGCTCGACTTCAGGGATGACGGTTAGTCTCGCTAAGAGGCCTCTTCTCTTTGCGCGTGGGACTATGGTCAAGGCTCTTGATCCCACGGAGGAGGATTTAGACTTTGTTTGTGAGAGGGGCGGGTTTGGATTTGAGGTCTGTTCTTCTGGGATGGGCTCGATATCTATTGATATACTGCCGGTTGAGGAGTGGATGTGTGAGTGTGAATGAATGGTGTCTGAGTCTGTGTCTTTTTCTCTTTCTGTTTCTTTTTCTTTTTCCGTGTCTTGAAGGGTTGAGACGCCTGGGTGCTCGATTGGACTGTCGATATCGAGGCCGTGGCGTGAGAACGAGCTTTCTAAGACTGCCTTTTCTGGATCATGAGGAGGAGCCATGATTTCTGATCTGACTGGCTCTTGTACGACTGTGGTGGACTTTGGGAATAGAGGTTTATGTGAGCGAGCAGTGTTGGGGAGGAGCTGGTGTAGAGTAGGTAGATTAGACCGCCAGACTTGATACAGCAGTGGGGTATACACTCAGACTCGAGCAGAGCAGACTCTGAAGCAAGGAGGGCTTCAGAGATAGAGCGGAGTACTCCGTAAGCAGAGTAAGAATAGCTCTAAGAGTAGTAGAGCAAAGATGACGACAACTGGGAGAGACAAGAAAGGACGAAGGACATTGAGACAAGAGAGTTGAAGAGTGTAAGATCATCTTAACCAGACTACTTGCGGCAACGATGCTCTTGAATCAAGCAATGGACTAAAAACGAGATGTCCCCCGGTGCAAGACTATACTGCGTACCAGGTGCTTACCTCTGTATAGCCACGGCCAACAGGATTTTACCCTGCCTGCTCTTGCTGCTATGCCCTCCATGCCCCCCATTCTTCCAGCGGACAGACTACTACTACGGAGTAAAGTAGAGTGGACTGCTATTCCGCTGTGCGGGAATAAAGTGAAGTTGCCGTCCCTCGGTCGGTACTCGGCACACTCGATCATGATAGGTTGGAATGCTGGTGGTGAGGTGGGTAAAGAGGTCATTGTTGTGATTGGTGAGAAGAGAAGAGAGAGGAGAGTGTTTTGAGGTTGAAGAATGAAAGCGGGACGAGCCGAGAAAGGGAGGGAGGGGTGTTTGCTCATCAAGCAAACATTCCACTGGAAAATAAACTCAGAGTTCGATTTCCGCGAAACCTTGATCGCCAGTTTGGAGCTTCACTCTTTTCCTTCTTCTCAAATACCACGCAGCGCACTGTTTTAACTTCCCTTGCATTTACATAAGTAGGTTCTAGACTATTTGTCAGCACGATCACTCTCGAACTTCCGAGAGAGAGAGCACAACTTGATCCCCTCCTTCGAATACCCCGCCGCCCCCCACCACGACTCGCCCACAATGGAGTCTTTCGAGGCCATGCAGGGTCGGCATCGCAAAGAGCAAAAGGATCTCCAATCTCGAGTCACGAACAAGAAGAAGAATGCCACGAAAAAGACACGGAAGGGCGTGAACAGCGAATGCGAAGAGCTGGAGCGGCAACTAAAGGAAAGGCAAGGTCAAGAAATTGCAGCTCTAAATGGGGAGCCTGCAGATGTCGAGGATGTGCCTGATCTCGAGGAAGATACGACTGAAGAGTTTAGTGCGAATACAAATGGTGTGAATGGTATCACTGAGACGCTGGACAAGACTACGATTTCAGAACCTGAACCATCGGAAGATGGGCAGCCTCGAAAACGGAATAGACAGAAGGAGCGGCTAGCTCGTCGCGCGGCGGAACAAGAAGCTGCTATTGAGGAGGCAAAGAAAGAGGCTGCCAATCAACCGGACCAGAAGGCTGTTGAGAGGAAGAAGATGCTGGATCAGTTTACTGCGAAGGGCTTGGTGGAGAAGAGTATCAGACCGGATGGACATTGTCTGTTTTCTGCCGTGGCGGATCAATTATCTCAAATCGGCATTAATCTAGGACCAGACAGCGAGGGTGTCAAGGAGGGAGATCGGTATAAGATTGTGAGGGGGGCTGCGGCCAGGTATATCGAGGGGCATCCGGACGATTTCGTGGCGTGGTTGGATGAGTCGTTGGAGCAGTACGTGGAGAAGATTAGGGATACGGCGGAATGGGGTGGGCATTTGGAACTTCTGGCTTTGGCTAAGACGTACAATGTGGAGATCTGTGTCTTGCAGGATGGAGCGGCGCAGACCATCGAGCCTGGAGAGGGGAAGAAGGATGCAGAGAAGATTTGGCTGGCTTACTACCGACATGGATTCGGGCTGGGAGAACATTACAACTCACTTCGAAAAGCACCTTGAGCACAACAGCTACGCTCCCAAAATACGATCATCGGTTGGATTACTAGCTAGGATGTTTCCATACAGATACCCAGTCTGTCACTTTACCGTCTGCATTATACCCGATCTGATGCGTCCTCTCTGGTTGGAAATGTGCAATCCTCTGCAAACCACTCTTACTCGGCTCTCCCAGCTTCGACTCCAAGAGCTCTCCATCTTCAGCAGAATACGGCAATTCCACTCCCGGCCTCGTCAAATGAGCTAGGTAAACCTTGGGAGGTAAAGCCCAAGGAGGACCACCAGTGGAAGGGGGTTTATACGTCGGGAATTCCACACACACAACTCTTCCTTCCGGGGCAAGGAGATCCACGAAGCGTTTCGACCACGCAGGTCTCATAACAGGAGGCAGAGCAGATAAGAACTGCATCTATCAGCATCCAATTCCAAAAAAA